>BLKM01012993.1:1244074-1350874 GCA_013340265.1 Coptotermes formosanus
AAAATTCTGGGTGCACCTACGATGTGTGTCATGTAAGAGGATTCAGTTTTGTGCTGTACACAGGGAAATTCCAGCTGCGTTGGTGGAATGTGCAACACTGTTTATGCAAGCTATATGGGCTTTATGTTTTATGCTAGCATTCTACTTTTTTTCTGTGGAAAAGGAAACAAAAATAATTTAGGGACAGGATTATTTGTACATAAGAGAACTGTATCAACAAGTAAGAGTGTAGAGTTTTTCAGCAATATGAAGTGATGTGTGGTCCTAAGATATTGCTGGTGTGATGCTGTTATGAATATGCATGCCCCAACAGAGTATAAAAGTGATGGCTCAAGGGATAGTTTGTATGAGGAATTCGACCAAATATTCTGTTAAAATATTTTGATGTGGTATTAGCAAGAGGGGATGTTTTCAAGCAGACCTATTCACTTGTGGCAGAGGAAAGAAGATGGTGTTGGTCTGGCTGGGAATCAAGACTCTGGAAACATTTCATCAACCACGATAGTATAACAGTGTGCGAGTACTTTGATAATAGTGGTTTGAAAGTTGTTGCTTGGGTTTTGTTTTCAGTATATAAAAATGAGGTAAAGAAAGAGTCAGGAGGATGATGTTGGATATTACTTCTGGTATTAATACAGTGTCACAGCCCACCCTCTACAACAGGTTTCAGTCTGCTAGTCAGTGACAGTAACACATACTTTCCTTTTGTTTACAAAAATGATGATATGCCTTGGTTGGGGATTTATTATTTGAATTATTATTGACTTAACTGCTTGAAGAGGTCTTTAAATGACACCCTGTCTCCCCTTGCAGCTACATAAACATGGTAGAAACATTTTTTTTATAATTAAAAACCAACCAAATGCACAAATCACAGTACATAATTCGTATCAGTCTTCTCTACTCTTCCGACATGTTTCCGTGTATTCACCATCATCAGGGAAGTACATACCATATATGATATATAGACTGATATAAATCATATACTGTGATATGTGCATTTGGTTGGTTTTTAATTATAAATTATTGTTAATGCACAGAGATGTATAATGTAAAAAAAGTAGAAACAGTTTCCTGTTGCAGTACTGTTATAGAAGGTAACTTGTTTTAAAACTTTGGTATGTTTTGATAAATGCATTATTTGCTCAAAGCAAAGTTGCCAGGCCGCCACTACTGATGACCAAGTCAGAATACTAACGCACTCTTAAGTATGAACTTCAGAATATTTCTGAGATGTGGTATAGCTGGAAGTTTTGAGGTTTTCACAGTGGTGTGGTTGAAGGTGCCATTCTTGTGATGCAGTGTCATATCCCACAAGAATGGAATCCTCATGTGATATAGTAGCTTAGACAAGGTGGTGAGCCACATGTTGGAAACAGTATTAGTCATGAATGAGTGAAGCGTAAGAAAGGTGGTGATCTGCCAAATTCAGACGTAACATGTCTCTGGGCCCATGATGCTGTGTGCATTTGGGCAGGTGGACACATTATCATAGTTGCCAGGTAAGTTTAATTTTCTTGTATGTTCATTCATGTTTGTTATTCCAGTGGCTTTGTGGCAGAACGTGTCAATCTGCGATACTTCCTTGCACTCGGTATGATCACGTCAGGAATCTTCACATATCTTTTTGGCTTAGCAAAGTCATATGGAATTCATTACATGTGGTACTTCACACTTGTTCAGGTAAAGGAGTCTTTTTGTCACATTGGTAATGAACATTGCAAAAAATTTGTGTGTTGTTTTTCTGCATAACTTGAGAACTGATAAACAGATTTTTATGAAATTTGACATTTTGAGAGCTTATGAACATCTGTTGACCCATTCCAGTTTTGGTTAAAATATGAAAATGATGAAAAAAACACTCTGCATGGAGACTTGCATGCATGTCTGTGAACATCTTGTCTGTAGTGTGATAAACATTTATCCAAGTGAAAGATGGCTCAAGCAAATGTTGTAGAGAAAAGCAAAACACATTATGTGTCCATTACATTTTTGTATCAGTCTTACAACTTTTCTGTGAACTAAACAAAAGGAAGTTATTGCTGTCTGTTAGGGGTCGAGTTTACACCCCCAGTGTGTATGATAGATTACTCTGAATTGCGGATGAGTTCACAGATTTATTGATAAACACCGTTAGCTACATTCACAAGTACAGGTTATAAGCATGTAGTAACAGATTTTCATTAAAGCTGCTGTTTATTGCTTTTGTTAAAAACAGCTGTTCCCATCTGTGGCGGGTCTTCTTCCTTTCCTTTTTAGCCACTTTCCTTTTGCCTACCCCTGTTGCTTCCAACCTCCCTGTGTCTTTTTTCTTTAGTTCCCTTTGTCCCTGTACCTACATCATAGACTGAAATGAGAAGGTTGGAGGGTCAGAGGGTCCTTCCTGAGGCTAGGTTTGGGCACACACACAAAAAAAAGGAAATGTTTCCCCTTCTCACACTGGGGTGGTAGCTAGGACTTGAACTTGATGTTCAGCTACAAAGTGAACACAGCATAATTATTGTGCTGTGCTGACATTTCTTGACTGATTGTGGTCACCTGGGGCAACAGGGGTAGAGAATCTATTGACCAGTGTTGACAATTGTATTGAATAGGAATTTGGGTAAATCCCAGGTGACCTGGGTTTGTTAGCATTATGTGATACAGTGGCCTCTACCATAAGACTCAGACTAATTGTTGGAGTTAGGTAAAATAACCAGACTACCCCAGTAGTCCAATGGTCCAGTACGAACTGGGCGCAAGATCAGCAGGTAGAAGATTCTTTATGTGACTAGTTTAATTACATTACATTACATTATGTTACATTTGATGATGGCAGAGGGATTAAAACCCAGTAACACCACTGCTGTAATCAACCACTGGGGCTCGACTCTGGGCCAGTACTGGCATGTAGAAATTTCCTACAGATATAATGGTTAATGTCGTGCTACCTAGCTGGTCAGAGTAGTGGGGCATTATGTTTGGTGGCACCAGCGGGATTCAAATTCAACACCACAATTGTCTGTCTGGCCAGTCTAGCTCCAGGATATGGATTGGAAGGCAGAAATTGCTTGCATATAGGCAGTTAATGTTGGACCATCTGGCAGGTGAGGATAGTGGGACCTTATGTTCGGTGATACTACAGGCTGCTCCAGAATGTTTGCAACCACCTTCAAGGTGACATGTATTCATTGATCATAGTACATGAACTTAAATTTGCACCACTGTGAAAACCTCAGAACTAATACAGTGACACCTCATTTTCTGTGATAGTACTGTTACGTTGACTGTATTGGAAGTTGTATATTCTGGAAATGTGAGAAGTTAGCAGGGTCCTAGGCTTGAAGTACCTGGACTCAAAGTAGAAGCTGTGAGACGAAACTTAGAGCTGCACTGTCAAAAACATCAAGTCTTACATGGCCTCACTGTGGTGAATTATTTTCTCATCATATTCATTCTCTAACTTCTGCAGTAATTTTATATCTGGACTATATGAAGCATGTTCAATAATTAAGTTTCTCTAGTCTGTAACTTCAGTGTTAAGCACTTGATTCTTCACTAGACGGTAGTACTTGTAGACTTGACATGCAACAGTTGTCAACAATAGTCAGCAAGATGCAGTTCAGCTTAAAAGTTGATTTGCGTTGTTAGCCATATGAGAAAGATGGTACCGTGAAGCAGTTACTAGTGTCATTCAGTTTTCATGCATGAGACATGTTTCCTCCATCAAAATTTGCTGGCAGTTTTTAGAAGTGTATGGTGATGGTGTAAGGAGAGTGCACCATGTCAGAAAATATTGCAGAGAGTTTGATATTGGTGGAATGGACGTTTATGATGATGATGATTGTACTGGTCAGGCCACCATACAATGTGATGACAGAATGAATAGGGAACTGGTTTTGGAAAACTGGTGTGTAACAATAATGAGGACATGGAAGTGGATATTTGCGAATGGTTGTGAATGCAAGAACAAAATTTCTACTGCAATGGAATTTTAAACTTGTGCAAAGATGTGACACACGTCAGTGTGCTCAGCTATTGTGCAGAAAAATAATGGTACTTAAATGGAATAAGTAAGCTATGTTTAATATTGTAATGACTTCTCATTTAATTTTTGTGGCGTGGGGAACATGTTACTTATTGACTAACTTCTATATGTAAGGGAAGTCTGACTGGACAGGCTGATACTGGAAGAATTAAAATTTGTGAATAGGTTGGACACAGTGCATGTAAAGAAGGACAGAGACATGCTGCTTAGTTGCAGCTGCTGTTTTTGATTTACAGATTTTGTCTGGTGTTGTACAATCAACTGGATGGCCTGGAGTTGTCACAGTTGTTGGAAATTGGTTTGGCAGAAGAAAAAGAGGTAAGGAGAGATACTATGTTTAAGTTACAGGTGTAGATGGCATACAGTTCATTTGTGGACAGATACCATTATGTGACTGTATCATATGGTTCTCAATTCAAAGTGAAGGAGTCATGAGTATTATGTAGGAAAACCAGTGTTGCAGTGTGCTTCACTTGCTGCTGGAAGCATTCTTCTGTAGATGTCACTGTGTGGTACCCACATATGCATATTGTGTCTGCCTTTGTTCATATTATTTTAAAAGGTAGAATACTATGGTATAAATCATGCATGACCATATTGAAAGAGAGGCTGTACAATGCAACAGATATTGAAAGGTGTGCGATGAAGCTGTGATTGAGTCTTTAAATTGTGGTTGTGAAGCACATGGAAGACACCATCAATTTCAAAGTAAATGTTCACCATGGGTGGAATTGAGGCAGTTGCATATGAAAGACATTTTGAAGGTCCAAGCAAGAATGATGCAAAGAACGTATGCTGCCATATACAGCTTTTAACATAACACTACCCAAGTATTCCCCCTTCCATATTCACGTTCTCTGTTGCTCCTGCTTGCATGGAACCCAGGTTTCAAGCATGAAGTTTTTGATAAGAGTGTGCATAAATTATGTAAGTAAATATGGAAGTATTCATACACATACTTGAACATACATGCTTATTGAACTCTAAACTGCTTAGATTGCAGATCCTTAATGTAATACAAACAGACAGTTCTAATGCTGATATAAATATATTTTTTCCCAAAAAGTTACAGATATTAAGTGGAGCTTATTTAATATTTGGGTAAAGAAAATATTGAAAGGTATGAAGTTTCCATAGGTGTTCAATTGGACACTTCTGTACCTCTTTCAGGTATTATATTTGGTCTCTGGAACTCACACACATCAATGGGAAATATTCTTGGTTCTCTGATAGCTGGAGAATATGTGGAAGGGGACTGGAGTATGTCATTCATTGTGCCAGGTATCCTGATAGCTGTTATGGGATTTGTGATATTCCTGTTCCTAGTTGTCAGGCCGGTTGATGTCGATTGTCCACTGCCAGACCAGGTTTGTCACTAAACTTATCTGAAGCCGAGGATGTGGAAAACTCTTGATGGTTATCTGTTGATTGTTGAGAATATATTGGACATCTCCATCTTCCTCCTGTTTTTAGATTTCCTCATTGTGTTGTTTAGTAACTAACTCTTCTGGCCACAGTTCCCTACTGGCCTGTTGCTCGTTCTTTTGTGGGATTTCTTACTTACCAGTCCCATCTTTTTCTGTTACTGTTGTGAAGATGTAACTGTCAGGGTGCCCCCTTCCCCCTTCTCTTCCTGAATCCAGCCTTCTTTCATTCAGAATGCATGGTCATACTATCATTCAAGATTTGTGTAACTCATCTTTCCAAGGTTTCTTTATATTGTTTTTATTTTTCTGCTGAGTCTGGTGTGTGTGTTGGCTTTTATCTATTGGCATGTTGTTAAATATAGGTGTCTGTTACCTAATTGAAAACAGCATTTTTTTATCTTTTACAAGGCCTCAGTCAGGGTGACAGTATAACAGTTCTTAAAAGGTACATTGTGTCAAAAGAATTAAATTTCTTTAGAATTTTGAATTCCTGCTACAAAATAACAAGGTTCAGAGGGCTAAGAATGGGCATTTTCACTCACTTCTCTAGGGTTTACAAGTGAACAAAATTTCATAGAAATCTAGTGGCATTGGTTAGGAAACTGTTTTTGTATTGAATTGATACAGAACGGTGATTGTTAATAAATAACAAAACTGTTAACCTGTTTAAAGCACATTCTGCACAACATTAATTTATTACTTTTGGGAGGAATATTGGTCCACAAATCCCTTGTTTTAAATACCAGTTTTAAATGTTCTAGTCAATAGAAACAGGTTTGAACAAATTTGGACATTTTCTCATTTCACTGGAAATTAAAATGTGTCTGGTCTCTGGTAATGCCCCATTTTTACAGCGTGTCCTGTAATCTGAGTTAGAATTGTGATGAGTGGTAAGTACATATTTGTTATGTAGGTGTCTTCCGAGCTACCTGGTTCTGAAGGATATGAAAAGGTGCCCACAGACGACTCTTCAGACCGTCTTGTAAGCTGTGAAGCTGATGATGTAGAGATATTATCTGATCAGGTGAGCCAAACATTGTAGTTGTATAAAGGCTGCAGATGAGTTCTGCGGTATATGTTAGCTTGTGCTGTGTAACATCTCCTTTGTGCTTGTTAATAGGTTAATGTATTTCTGACAATTATTGTTGAATACTGTTGTTGCCCTTTTTTGTATACATATTGCTGAATGTTGTTATTGCATGTTATATACATATTGGCAAACATTGCTGTTGCAAATGTTTGTATACACATTGTTGAAAACTTAATGCATATTGTATAATACACAGTGTTGAACACTTACCTGCATCTTGTTGCATACATTTTGTAGAAAACACTTATGGCATGTTGTGTACATACTGTATTATTGACCACATAGTGCATGTAGTATACCTTTTTTATGCTTTCTTGTTCATAAACCTTCAGTTCTATTTAATGTTTTATGTATTTTATGTTTTATTTTTTGAAGGGAAATGCATATCATCCTTGGCAATATTGGAACCACCAACGCACCCATAGCAACAATGTAAGTGAAGGCTCCCTTAACCTGTGTGTAATATCATTATTGTTCTAACAGGGTAGAGTCCTAATATCCAGCACTGCATAAAAGCAGATGCCAGACTTTCTGGTTAAGGAAAATTCAGTGACCACTACGTGAAGAAATGCACATGTCTGTGAGTGCGTGTCAAGCGTAACTTGCTAAATTTTGTCAGAGGAAAAGTATTCTGAATAAAGGTTCTCGAGAAAAATAGAACAGTAAACTTTATGTACAATATTTTTCTGTAAGCCTTAAGGTTTTTGAGATCCTTCCTGCATATACATATGAACCACTGTGTTGAACAATCAACTGTGGTCTTCCAAACATAATCTTACCCAACCTCTCACATCAAAACAGTGTGTTGATTATGTTTAGATTGTGTTGAACGCAGAATTGTTTTAGGTTTGAATGTACAGTGCGGCTTTGTAGCACATTAAACAAGGTGTGCATGTGTGTGTGTGCACACACACAGTACCCATATGTATTTTAGAGTATGTACCTCTGAAAGTGAATGTATGTTAACAATTTTCTTATGTTTAGGCATGTGTCATCAGAATGGGAACAATCTATTTAAGGTGGTACAGGTCAGGGGTATTAACATCATTATGTTCGTAACTGAAACCAGGCAGATATGCATTTTTCCTTCATGCTTCAACTAAACGTGAATGAATTTTATAACTAATTTGAAGAGCATGGTTGCTAGCATGTCATTAACAATATATTCTACTGATGGCACCTGTTAAGTGCATGCTTCATATTTTAATGTCTGGTTTGAACTGTGTGATGCTAATATACTTTTCCATTGTAGTCTCATTTTCTGCATAGTATACGATCATGAATGTAAATTATTTGAGCAGTTATTAATCTGTTAGTGGAATTCTCATTGATAATTATCAATAATTTCAGTTAGTGTTGGATAAGATTTTGTATGCCATTTGAAAGAAGAGATTCCTTGAAAATTGGTCAGATGTTATTTTCCTTTTATGAAAGGGTTCAGTAACAGATTCATTGAAGTGCTGTGTCAGAGTTTATCCCAGTTACTGTGATTGTTTATGGACTTATATTGTGATGTTTCACCTCCTGCTTGGATCATATCTGCTAGAGCTTTATCAGTATGTAGTGACTTGTATCTTTTCTTTATTCATCAACGCTGTAATCCACACTGGACATGGGGCCTTTTCAGAAGAGACAGAATAGGTTATGTGGTGTTTCCTGACAAAACAAGATTCTTCATGTTTAGTGTGGTGCTTTTTGTGTGCACTGTTTTGTCTGTTGTTCCTTTCCTTTTGATTGATTCACTTGCCTCAGAAAGGTTTGGCTCTGTAACTGTGGAGCTTGAGACATTTTCTTGCTTTTTGTAAGGTTTGTGGCTTCATGGAGTTTCACTGTCATTGATTTATTGTAACTCATGCACAGCTCTGGATTGTATTTGTGAGTTGCTGGGTTACTGTAAGGCCCCAGGCCTTTGATATGTGCAGATTATGTGGTATGATTGCTAGCAATATTTCCCTATTTTCCTTGCACTCACTGTGCTACTTTGATGTTGCAGCAGGAATTGATACGACGGTCACAGAGAGAAGATAACCGAATTATTAGCTGCCATTCTCAATCAGAGAAAGCCATTGGATTTCTGGGTGCTGTGCAAATACCAGTAAGAAGATTTCCTTTGTAGATGCGTAAAAATGCTGCTACTGAATGACTGAAACATATGTCTGTTCAAGTGCAGTATTGGAAATAATTTGTTTTGTTCCAGGGTGTTGTGGAGTACTCCTTGAGTCTGTTTTTTGCAAAATTAGTGAGTTACACATTTCTTTATTGGCTTCCACTTTACATCAAGTCATCAAGTAAGTTTACCAATGCTTTGTCATTTTTTAATTTATGAAGGGTTTAGATGATTTTTGCAGTACATGTTCTTGTAGAGGAAATAGAAGGTGGACTGTGGATATAGTGAAAGTTTTTTGACCTCAATACTTTGAGAGATTATTCTTTAGCTACCAAATAAAACAAGAAAGAACAGTTCCAGTCTCCAGATAGAGCAGAAACACGTGCAGCAAAATACAGCTCACTACCTCTTACTAGTTCTTTGTTACCATAAGTTGGAATACACCTTGCTACAAGATTTTGAAAACTTTTTTACCATTTGAAGACTTCTTTAAATGGTATTCCTCCTGCCTTTGCAGCTACATTCCAATGGTAGAAAAGTTGAAGTTGAAGTGACTTTGAAGACAGCATTTGGGTTTGGAAAGAGAGATGTTAACATACACTTAATTTTTACCCAAGTTGTGATGGTGACTCTCAGAATATGAAAGAGGTAGTTGCTTACTGTTATGCAAGGAATTTTCTTTTTCTTGAATGATTCTAAAGAATTACAGCCTGTGTCAGAAAAACTGCTTAGTGAATTCTTTGACATGCATGGTAATGGTGAGCATTGTAACTTTGCTTGCACAGTACATGTTTTTACTGTTCCCAGTCACCTTGAAAAGTGTTACAGTATGCTTTTTAGGTACAGTAAATCCACAGAATTTAAAATTATGTCTGATGTAAGTTACACCTTGTGCAGTACCACTGGCCAGATGGCACATTATCACATCCTCAGAAGGTTAATCTCTGACTTAGCACTTGGCTGTTCTTTCACTCAGCTCACAAAGTCTGGATCCTATTTGTAATATTCTGTGTGTACCAAGATGGTAAGATATTTGCTAGGTCCCAGTGTTTATTTGAACATTTCTGTATTCCAAACTGAGTAGCTGTTCTCATGTCCCTAATCTTAGTGCAACACTTGACAGACAAGAGCATTTTTGGACTCATCAAATGTCTAACATTGATATCTGTTTTTATTAGGGAATGGGTAGTAATTTTGTAGCCACATCTGGACACATTTTCAGTTTCTGTGCTACTAACTGTAGACCCAATTTTTAAATTTTGTGTGCAGTATTATTAAAACTAGCAGTTGTCCTCAGTAATGTTGTGACCTGTTTTAGCAACCCTGAGCCCTGCAGAAAGTGCACAGTTGTCAACACTATTTGATGTTGGAGGGATTGCTGGAGCAGTTGTGGCTGGTGGCATCAGTGACTATAGTGGCATGAGCGCCACCACATGTGCAGGCATGCTGTCTCTGGCCATACCAATGGTGTGTATACAACAGAACAGACTGTGCCAGTGCCACAGAAAGAAATTTCGTCCATTGAACTAATACACATTTTCATCCTTTCATCCTTCAATTGGTAATGATAACCTTAGCCACTGGCAAGTGCTTTGGGCTGGCTGACATAATCCAGCAGGAGTCAGAGGTAAATACAGCCCCAGGCAATATGGTGGACACCTCAGAGGAACAACAAACATAGAAAATGTTTTTAAAATATCTGGGAAGTTCTTACCATCAGTGTAAAATTGAGTTAATTTTTCATGTTATATTGTTTAATGCAGTAAATATTCAGTTTTTCTTTTTTCTAGTATAGTATTACTGTATAGTAGCATTTTATGAAACACATGAATAAAACACCAGTATGTTACCAGTATGAATTCAAGGTCTCATTTATTTGGCTTTTGCTTGTTTCAGTTGAAAGCTCAGCACCTACACTTTTTGTCTTGACTCTGTAAATGCTGTATTTAACCTGACTATAACATGAGAATTCTTTTGTAATTCATCTGAAAAATGGGAGATCACCTTATAATGCACAAAGCCAAACACATTCTCTGTAGGTATTTTCCTGAAAATTTAAGATTGTGAAGTGGGGTCATCTTATATGCAGTATCATATTATATTCAGGTAAATACAGTACATTACTGACCCTCATTGGACTTCTAGTGAGTACCATCATTCTAGAACAAAATTAAAAAGCAATGGGTATAAAGCACCCCTTTATTTTAGCCCACAGTATGAATGCAAATAAGTTAATCACAGAGCTTTTTGAAACCAAAGTTATTAGTCTGCTTGCACTGCTGTGCTCCACGTATAACTTTTCATTTTTGCAGATGTTTGTATATGAGGACTATGGGGCAGCTGGTTTTGTGACTAATGTTGTACTGCTGACCATTGTGGGATTTCTAGTGAATGGTCCATATGCTCTCATAACAACAGCTGTTTCTGCTGACCTTGGAACCCATCATTCACTGGAGGGCAATGCTAAAGCTTTAGCAACAGTGTCGGCCATCATTGATGGAACAGGATCAATAGGTTCGTCTTTTATACACTACACCTTTTGAGTTGCGGATCTGCACAGCCATTTTCATTCCTGTAGCTGTATTGTGAATATTGCTGTTGAGAGTGAATCCATTGTCAGCTGACTGCCACGGGTCTTACAACATGTGCGTGCGCACACACAGATACAGCCTAGGCTTGTGTGTACTTTTATGTGGCTGTATGCTCAGGATAGAACTGCTGGTGGACTGTGAACAAAGTAATGATAAAAGGCAAGTAATTTCTTCACTAGCTGACTGGTTATTAGCATTTCACAGAGGACTCTGCTCCTTGGCGTTAGCTTTGCCTAATTGTGCCATGTACCATTGGCCTCTAATTTTGTAAAGTTAATTGTACACACTGTCTTGTCAACTATACTAGTCATATCTGCTTTTCTTAAATCAATGTGTATATATTTTATGTAGAATTATGGTCTGTATTTAATACTTGCCCCAGTGCCATTTCTTGTATATTGATAGGGATGTCATCACATACACAGTGGCATTGTACCACTTTTCTGATGTGTGTATGTTACAGTGAATAAGCCAGCTATACCAACTGCATCATAAACCATTCTCTTCTTTTCTTAGCAGACTTGTCATTACAGTGCTCCCAGTCCTGCCATAGTTATGCCTGTTGTCAGTTTCTGTGTGTGTTTTCAATAAGTGATGTGTTTTAGTTTTGATATTTCTGCAGTTGCAGATTATAACATTTGTCCATTTCCATTTAAATTCCTGGTATGAAGCTCATGTACTGTCTGATTTCATGCAGGTGCTGCAGTTGGACCATTGCTTGCTGGTGTTGTGTCAAATGCAGGTTGGCAATATGTGTTCTACATGCTGATGACAGCAAATGTCCTCTCTTTGCTGGTGAGATATTATTTCCTTTTGTTCATGACAGTCTATTGCACTGAATCACCCTCATGCTATTAGCCTTTCTCATTTCTTTCAAACAAACACTGCCTGCATGCACAAAGACTGTTCACTTCTAAATGTGTTTGAGATTTTTACATCGGTAAAGATTCATATTGTAAACTGTTGTGTAATGTCAGATGTCTGGGTCCAGACATGCTGTATGTTGAAGCTGGCCATATTCATGGTGAATCACACCACAGACATCTCTGGATAAATGACTGGAATTAAATGATCAGGAGAAAGATGTGTAAAGTGAAATTATTCTAGTTGTAGCTCATTTAATTGGTAATTAAGAGTGTAAATGCCATTGTGGTTATTCATGCATTGTCTGTATTCATATGTTGCCACAATTTATACTGACTGTCGTTTCCTAGAACTGTGTATTGAACTACAGTGAAACCCTGTTAAGAAAATTTTGAAAATTCCAAGAAAATCCTACTTCTTAAGCAGGAAATTTCTGAAAAGGGTAATTTTAATGAAATGGGAGAATTTTGATGCTTTTTTATCCTGATTTCTTAGGCGGGAAATTTTCTTAACCGGGTTTTTCTTAAGCGAGTTTCACTGTATGTACTGTATATAAATACTGCAAATGTTTGAGCAGTAGCTTGGGCAACTATTTACAGTTTCTGTGCTAATTTTTGGATACATTTTCAGGCTAGATGACCTCTCCAATTTGTGCTGTCTTTATCTACATGTTCAATATAGGTTGCCATATTAGTCTGCACATATAATCAAACATATACATTACAGAACAGGACTTTAATATGGAAATGTTGATTAATTTCTGTTAACTCTGAAATATCTGAGTTCATTGCAAAATCTGTCTTGCCTGTCAAGTACTGTTAGCATCAGATGGGCAGCTAGCCATCATGTACAATTTTTGTACTAGTATCCACATAACATTCGAGCCCAGGTATTTTAGCAGTCATTGATGTCATGTGGTTAAAATGAATTGCATCCAAGTGTGTGTCAGTGAGATTTAAGGTTTTTAGAGCTGCAACTATGAAGATAACTATGTTGTGGATTGTGATGACATGTGGTCCGGCAGATAACATACCAATATTTTGAATGTACTGTGATGGTGAAGGCAGCATGTTCCTCCAACATGTCAGCACCTATCAACCAGACTGCATGGTGTCACATCCCAGTAGATAGTTACTGTCATGTGTGTGTGGGTTATAATAAAAAGTAAGCTTGTTCATGCAATTTATTGTTCTGGATTCATACTGGTTTAATTTTAGCAGAGCAACTTTTGTTTCAGTTCCTCACTCGTCTGGTGAAACACGAGATCCACACCTCAAGATTTCGTCGGCTGCTATTATTTTAATTAGGGCCTACAGGGAAAAGCACTTTTAAGTCTCAGGTATAGGCAAAGGTCATCTTATGTCATTGACACTGTGACAGTACTGTAGTGCTTGGGTCTGTCATTCCTAGTGTCACTTGAACAGTTCTGTTACCTGTTAAACAAACAGCGAACTTCATGGCTGTGAAAAGTAGTTACTGTAATTACCCAAATATAAGACAAACCCTTCTTCACACTCCTCCGTTTTCAGGAAAATACTTATGTTCGCATAGCCAGCTTTTTATGTCACTTAATGTTTTCATGCTTCATATTCTGGAATTAAATAATCATCAGGGTTAAACCATCAGAGTATTATTGTAGGAAAAAGTTACAAACACAACAGCATTCCCAGATGATTGCAGGGGAGATTATCTCCAAAACAGCCTTCTGCTCCTAACAGACACACCTGGCGGCTGCTAGAGATATTATCACTTTTAATTGCTGTGAATATTTCAAGCCTTCTGTATATCAAAATGCCATTTTAAATGCATTAATATATGACATTAGCCAAAAGTAAAATGCATTATGTGTTGCCATTGACAGCTAACTGGCAATAAAACAGCATTACGTGGTAGTGTTGTGGCAAGGCCACTTAATGTTGCTGACAGCATTATCAAAGAAATGTGTCACCATAAAGATACTCATTGTTATTCTGATATTTTAATCTAATTACAAGCTTATAGTTTCCCAAGTACTTCTTTCTTAGGGCATTCTTTACCATCTTCTTTCTTCAGATTCCTGAGACATGAAATCAATTCTGCCACTTATTCTTACATCTCTGTTAGTATAACAGATAGCAAAACCAAATACAGATGACCTTCCAGCATCATTAGTAGTGAGTCAGTAGTGCAGTGGTTCTCAAAGGGTGTGTCACAGGTTCCACTAGGTGTGCCATGAAATTTTGGTTATATTATTGCAGACAAAAGAAAATTAATAAATAATTTTTTAAAATAAATGTTACTGGTTGTTTAATAGTACACTAAAATGATTTGACAATGGTGTCACATGCGAGATGTGACTAATATGTTTTACGACTATATCCATTGTCACAGGATCACACAGGCTGCGTTTCAAAAACAGTCTGTTTTCTTCCTCAGTGTACTAAAAACTTAAGACACAGTAACTGTTACTGTGTCTCAAGTTTTTAGTACACCTGAGGACGAAAACAGATTGTTTTTGAAACACAGTGTCTGTGTGATCCTGTGACAATGAAAATAGTCCTAAAACACAGTGATATCTCACAGATGTTACTTACATGTATGTAGTATGGGATAAGTACGGTATTGCAAAGTAATGGTCCTCAGAATCTTGCATGTGCAAGTCTCTGACTTGCCCATACTGTTTCAGACTTCAACCTTGACTGTGCTACAATTCCTTGTGGCAAGTAATACCATGCTGTGAGCAAAAAGAGTTTGAGAACCACTGCAGTAGTGCATATTGTTCCAAACATTCCATTTTGAATTTTTAAATTAAATTGTCAGTCTTCCTAATGAATAAAGTCACCAACACTGCCACAGGATGAATTGTATGAGTATGTATCAGCAATCAAAGTCATCTTCACACAAGTATGCAAGACTGTTCAATATCAACATAATCATTAAAAATGATTACAGATTCAAATTACTAAGGAACTTTTCACAAGACAGCATATCGTAATGAACATAATTTTGTGGACGATGATGATGCAATGTGCAGTGTAAGGGAAAGAATGATTTGAAAAAGGAGTTACCATACTTGTCCATAATATTGTATGCAAATACAGTGTGCTTTTCTTACAAATTTCCACAATAAAAGTGGGTGCATATCATGTTAGAAGTTTCAGCACATCTGGTGGTATCACACGTGCAGTTTCTAGAATCTTATTCCATATACCTTTGACGTGTCAATGTATTAAAAGGGAATCACTGGTGGTAGAGGGCTGTATTTACTGTATATGAGCTGTAAAGGAACTTGGCCTAGAACTGTGCTGTCAATTCTTACTCTTCTCTAATATTATTTGTTTTGCATTCTGTGATCTGGAGTTACCCCCCATGTCACAGTTGGCCATTGTAGATGCCACACAGACTGCAGCAGTTGCAGAAAATTTGGTCCTTTTATGCTGTTTGTAATGAGTTTGAGCATTATGTTAAAGAACAGAATGACCAACTGGCAAAGTGTTACCCATCCAAAAGGATGTGTAACTAGGTGACAGAAGTCTAAAATAGATCCTGTGCTGCAGCAGACACTTCTTGAAACTGCTCATACCCTTGTTCACTTTGATAAATACAGCTTTGTCAGACATACTATTCATTCATAGCAGGTTTTCATTGCTTTTGTTGGAAATGCATGGGATGGAGCAACTGCAATCATCCACTGTCTGAGAAATGGAAGATAAGCAGAATAAATAGGAAGTAATGCCACAACCAGGAGGTTGCACCTAGGACAGGAGAATAAACAAGGATGTGTTTGTGAGCAGTTGAATTTTTGAACAGTTTAAATGGCTGAAAGGATTAAATTACTGTACGACAATGACGACAATCAATTCATACAGCAATAACAGTTGCAATGAAGCATATTTGTTAGGACAGCATCTTATTCTTTGTGAGATTTGAGGTTCTCACAGCAGTGTTGCTGAAGATACAAATTTTCTGGGAAGTTAATGCTGTATAAATATTTATCAGTCAATATGGTGTAAAATCTCAGAATACTTGTATCATCATCTTATCCTTATTTATCTTTCGTCCTTTGTGTAGATTTCTAATACTTCTAATGTGGGTTTAGCTGTATTAATATTGTGTATTAGGTTTTGGTTTTATCTTGAAAATGAAAGAAAATGGGTGCTGATTTTAAGAGGACATGATTTTGGACAAATATGGTAATTCTGGGGAGTAAAAGTAGACGTTCTTTCCTAGCCATTGCACACAAGAAGATTTTATCATTCAAATATAGGTTGCTATACAAATATTAAGTTAAAAAATCATGGGCAGGAGAAGAAGGTCAACTTCTCTGATTTTGCTGCATATGTCCCAAAGGGTTTTTAGTTTATGAAATTGTTTTTGAAATTGTTTTTAACAGTTGTATGCCCTTTGTATTGAAGCAAATGCATGTAATTTATATTCTTTTAATTGTGAATCATACATGTTGTGTACAAATTCTACAGTAGATTGTAGGTTAACAAAATTATTTTATAAGCCTGTGTAGTGTACCAGTGAAGTGCATCATCATGTTTATGTTGCCAGTAGAATGTACTGAAAGATGATGAAAATTTTGCCATCATTGTAAATATTACTTATATTCATTAAACATTTGTGATACAAAACTTCAATTAATTTCAGGTAACTCCTATTATTTCGTATTCATTTTCTGGTTTGAAAGTGAAAGGTGGTTATTTTTCAGATAGTATGGAGTGTCCATGTTTAGTCAGGCCATGTGTCCTCTAGTTGTATAATACTTGTGAAATTTTAATATTGGTACCATGTTATGAGGGTCACCACAGCATGGCTGCATATTGGATTGTGGACACGGCCTCTGGATGTGGAGCGCAGCTGCAGCGCAGATTAGCAAAGCTAGCTGAGCAACTGTTAGCTTCTCTAGGACTCTACTCTATGGATGTTATCACAACTTGGCATGCCTTTAGCCTGCAGATGTAGGAGTTGCCTCCAGATGTGGAGCTGACAGATTCACCTACAGTTTGCGAGTTGGGTGACACACAAGTCCTCACCATAAAAATCATTACATTACAAAATGCTACACAGGGCCATGGATTTGCATGCATTGTCTGGAATAACCCTTGCAATGGAAAGTGGCCATGAAATTTGGAACTTAAAATGTCAGAATCAGGTTAAATGGAAATAGTTGCAGGACAATTAGCGAATTATATGTTTGATCAATGTTCCCTCTAAGTTATGCAGGTGTGTGGCTGCGCAGTAACTGAAATGCTCCTGCACATACTGAATGGTTGCCACACAGCTGGAATTTTTCAGTTTTCATTGTAAATCCTCTTATTATTATGCACATTTCAGAAAACTTTTAAAGTGCCGCACAATCATCAGGTTGTGTAAAAATTTTCTGCTCAGAGCAGTAGCAGGTCCATGCAGCTGTAAAAAAGAGAGGGAACGTCACATTTGATTTAATGAGAGACAGGAGGTTGGATGGCACAATCCTAATACAAAAGCAGGAAATGGTATACCTTTTCCCATGGAAATGGGAATCGGGTGTGGACAGTCTCTTACAGGAATCATCAACAGGAATGGTAGAGTTTGTCAGTGATGGGATGTCATATATGATACTAAGAAGTTAGTGGTGTGATGACAGTTGTTTTGAATGTGCATGCATAGACACCTTGACCTAGGATGACAGTGACGACACATATGAATGCTTCTTTTTACCTGATCAGTCCTCTAAATGCCACATGCACATTCTATTAGGAAACTTCAATGTCAATGTAAGGAGACTAATATGAGCTTATCTACTGAAACACTCTTTAAGATGGCAGACTTTCAGCTGAAGCATGGGGGGTTAAATGAATAATTAAAGGATATAAAATATGTTCTATCAGATCATTTTATTAAGCTGACACAATACAATCGTAATTTATGGCATGAATTATAATGTTTGTGACTATGACTTCCTTTAAGTTAGGAATTAAAATAAGCAACTGAGAAAGCATCTCCTGGATAAACTGATGGCGTGGTGTGAGTCTGTCCGAGAGCTCAAACCTGTGTCATGCTCATGACTAGGCTTTCCCACTCTTGTTAATTCTGCCCCTCTTTTATCATAAGGGAAACTTAAATGTCTCCAGATTTCAATAAAAAGATAATTGTTATGGTATTCCTGTTGGTATAATGAATGATATCTGATCTGCAATTTCTCCCCATTCTGCTCGGTGCAACTGAAATATTGTTATCCATGTTATCAGAACTGCTGTCCATATAATGGTGCCAATTCCAGACAATATCACATCTGCACAAACAGAAGTTCGCACTATAGTAATACCATGAACAATTAAAAATGATATGCAAATATCCAAAGAGGTATACTCTAAAATACTAATAATTAAGATTTCTGAAAAATTGTTCAGTGTGATCAGAACTATATTTAGCTTAAACAAATTTTCATTTTGATTGAAACTGTCATATTACAATATAATGTGTAGCTTCTGTAGTCTTGCAAACTTAAGGCTGTTCAATTACAAAAATCAGATAAATGACAGTATAAAAGAATTACAGTTTACACACTTCTCCCCTCATGTAACTGATTGCCAAACTCACTAAAAAGTTACTGCAAAGGATAAGAGATGGAGAAATTTGAGGACTGAAACTTCAGAGGAAACTTGTGGGTAGAAAAGAAAAGCACCAGATTGTCCTGGATGTTATCAAATCATAAACTGAATGTTAGGAACAAATACCAAAAAATGTGGAACGTGTGATTTCAAATACTTGTATAGCGGAACTACAGTGGAACCCGGTTAGAACAATGTTGGTTTACAGGACATCTTGTCTATAGCATCAGATATTCTGTGGTACCAATTAATTCCTCACTATTAATGATACCACTATACTGCTTGGTTATAATGACACAAAATATTCAGTCCTTCTCATGACGTTATAACCGAGTTTGACTGTATATTAATACAGAATACAGGCTGGACGTTTCTCATGTAACATTAAGCTGATAACTATTATATTATTTATGCCCGTCATAATGTATTTATAACTGACTGCAGTAAGGTAATGGAAATGTATATTGCCATATCTTTGCATCTGATGTAATAACACAATGATAAATATGGACAGCTGGCATATATACAGAGAGCAAGTGAAGTCTGGGTTGCCAGCGTTTGTATCATTTAAATCGTATCTTTCACACAAACTCATGAAAATTGGTTTTCTTGAAGCAGCAACAGTATCTCCAAGTGCTGGTATGTGTGAAATAGCTCATGTTACATCAGAAATGATTCTGTCCCATATTGTACAGTAGTACAAAAGCATGTTCAGTTTTATATGCGTGTTTACACTCGTGAGACTTGTTACTCGAGTTTCATTTAGGTTACATACGCCATGTATGAATATGCTATTAGTAAGTGTAAGCGAAAACTTAAGTTTCGTCTCGTCCACCTCCCACAGCTGTAAACAGTAATACTAATTTTACAAAACGTAACAATGCTCTTGTTTTGTACTTCTGGGCGAAACTTACATTTCTTTATTTCCTTTTGTTCGTCGTATGGTGGCTTCCTAAATGCTTCAGTGAAGAACCAAATCGAATTTACACACCACAGGAACGGAAGAAAGGCAAATCCAGCTGCAAGATACAGTTCACATTATGGACGTGGCTAAGCCAAATACTCGGCATCGTATCAAAACTGACATTTTCATCGTCAGTGTAACTTACCTCGATAATACCACCTGCAGAGATAGAGTTTCCTATCATTTTTCATTTTTGATAAATCCATTTTTCCACCTAAGATAACGAAGAAAATTTAACTCTGTTATTGGGCTGTATTTATGAGACAAACTCCTTTACAATCTACTGTCTACTATACCACGAACAACATACTATCCTTCGGTTATAATCACGCCTTATCTTCGTGCTGAAATGTCAGTACCATCGTCTTGCCATTCAGCCACAACGAAATAAAACGCGATTGGCAGGGTCGCCAACATCAGTACCAAGTACTGCACACTTTCAGCTCAGTTTGAAATATCCCTTTGTAAAAAAACGTAACACAAAGAAACGGTTATGGGCAGCATTAACTCATTGCAGTCTCTAATATGAATAATAACGACGATTATAGGATATGATTTGGATAAATAGGAAGGAACTGTATTGCCTAACATGGACCTACTGCGCGACTACGTGTTGAGTTAAAGTACGTCTCCTAGGAGATGGATGTTTGTACTATTTCTGCTGGTAATGCTAGGAAGGGGTAGTGTTGATGAAGTGATATTGAGAAACTAGAGGTAAGAACAACACTTTCTTAGCTCTAGTTTTGGAATATACACCCTGTTAAGAATCTGCTTTACGGATTTTTATTACAAGAAAAATTACGATTTGCGTGGTCAAGTGGGTATGTCAGGATTTTGGAAGTGAATTAAATAGGAAGATCGATAGACGTGCGTATGAATTTTGGAATGTAAAATAAACATCGATAAAGTAATTCAACATTATCTCTGCCCATGAAGCCTGGTTAATTAAGACGTAGGCACAGACAGAAAAAGTAAATCATAGTTGAAAGAGTGCAAGACAGTAATAAACTTCATTGTTACATAAACGAGAACGTTCTTCTGATTATCCCACTGTAAGTTTTACAGTTTTATACGTGATTAACACGCTGCCATTAATTATGTAAAATCTATAAATTCCTTCATATATTAGGTGTTTAACAAAATAATTTAGGTTAATGATAATTGTCTTCCGTGTACTCAGGGACAGTTAATTCCTGCTGGGAGCTGGTTCAACATTTTAATTTTTTGCATAATATGTACCCTTTAGTACACTATAAGAGTATCGGTTGGTTTATGGTGAAAAAGTCTATGTGTAGTATTCACTTCATGGATCTCTGAATTTGACTGAAAAATTCAGTGGTTGACAACTCTGAATGTCATTGACGGAAAGTGTATACTCATAGTAGTTTAACTGCTTTTTATTGTGTTTATCGCCTTTTATGCCAATGTGGAACTTATTTTCAAAAACACTTCTGTTAAAATTGTAGTTTCTGTGTCTGCATACTTGCACTTTACCCATTTATTTTGTTCTGTGTGTTCCAAGTTGGAGGTTACCATTCCACTCATGTCTGTGAGGTCTGATGTTTTCAGTTTGTTGACTGCTACAATTGTGGTGTTCTGGGACATAATGCCACGCACACTTGTAGATAGGTACAATGTTTTGCCGTCATTATACTTTGAATATGGAGTCAACATATTCATGTGAAAGGTTGGTGCCCATCTACCAGACTGCATGGTATCAGATACCGGAAGACCATTTTTAACACGGTGCTGGTGTATTGAGTTGTGTTACTCATTTCTGTGCTTCTTCCAGTGATCTGTTGCTTAGTCAGTGAAACACAGCTGTAGGTTACTGGCTGTCTTATTATTATGGCTGAGAAGCAGGATCAGACAGATTCAACAGGGACAGAAGTAACTAGTAAAGGTTCAGCAGATGCAGACCATGATGAGGAACTGGATGCATTATTAAATAGTAAGAATTTTGTGTCAGATGTTACCAGTATGGTAGTTGAGTTGGCCTTGTGAGCATAACTTACATCTTCTTTGATTCCCAACCTGCTGAACAGTTTTTACTGACCTACTGTCAGGCATAACACAAAAGTATTGATTACCTTGTGAAAAGGCAGACAAACTGCTTTGTTTCTTTCAGCTGGATGTATGCATACAAAGTATTATTTTCATTTTGCACCTTGTTAAAGTCAAAATACAGCAACACACTCTACAGAGCCAGAGTTGATACTGTATCTGTCTTCTGTTAAGCCTGACTTTAACGAAGAGTGTTCTTGAAAGCAAGCTGAGAAGTGTCATCAGTTATAGTTCAGTGGGTTTATTTTCAATGTGTTATTACATTTAAAGGACTGTATTCAAAGTTGCCATGTGAATGATGTGATGCCAACAGCACAGATTGGAATTTATTATAAAGGTACAAGATTTGCAGTTTTGGCAGCGTTGACATTGAGGTTTCTGGTCTTCTGGGGTGTTGCACACTGAGTGTTTGGCTTTTTGTCCAATAGGTTAATGACTTTTAAAGTTTAAAGAAGTATTAAACATTAAAATGGTATGCAAGAGAAAAATGTTAGGAACCAGTGGCCTAATGTTAGTTTAATAATGATGATCGTCTGTTTAAGGTGCTTTAAATGACTTTGATAAACTGCCATCTAGCAAGCCAGTGGATGAAACCAGTAGCAGTAACAACAGTGAGTCTGTGGATGCCAAGTGGACAGAAGAATTTATCAAACAGGCAGTTATTCAATTTGAAGCTTTGCTATCACAAAGTAAGCAAGCAAAGAAGCTGGAAAAAAATAGTTACAAAGTCTGTCTCCTCCTTTTGTTCTTTTGCTTCCTGTATTCAGTTTATTGCTGTTTTCAGATTTTCCAATTCAGAATGTTTAGAAATGAACTACATCCAAGTTAGAATTTGAATTTTTGATTTGAATTTGTGTAATCATCATTAACTTCATGTTCAAGTTATTACTACCATTTCAAGCAAGTTTGTTTACATTTTTAGGTGTGTTTATATCCTCACAGACCACTCATTAAAATATCTGTGTTTGGCCACCTATTTCACTTACATAATGACACAAGGGCTGTGAAAAATTTTTATGAAATTTGACATTGGAGTATTTTATCAAAAGTTGTTGAGCCGCTTCCATTTCTGTTTATATCAGATGATTTTGACAACTAATGTATGTGAAGATGTGTGTATGTTTCTGTGCTTGTCTTGAGCACAGGTTGATAAATATTTATTGAAGCAAAAAGTGTGTGGGTACCATTTTTAGAGGAATGGATAAGACAGAAGTAATTTTACCTGTTTCTTCAGTGAGTGAAGTTTGGACCAAGGGCTTAGTAAGTTGAATAATTCCATTTCTCATTGTGCCTTGGTTTTTGAATGCACTCCAAACTCTAATGAAAGTGATAGTCTTTGATTTTTACCACATAAAAGTCAATTTTGCTGAAATGTGAACTCTAGTGGACATGTACTATATGCATGTGGTGTTTATGCTGTATCATGAAATTAAACATGAACTGGTTGAATGATCTTTTTCAAAAGCATGCTATCAAATCACTAAGTCAGATGGGAGAACTTTTTAATTAAGGACTCTTTTCTTGACATTCAGGGTCCATATAACTTTTCACTTTTAACTCTATCATAACCATGCAAGCACCAGAATGCACTGTATACCGTTCAAGGCACTGTGTGGAACTTAGTGTCACTTCCTCCCTGCTTTGTTGTAGCTTAGTGCTGTCACATTTCTTTTCATAAAAAGTGCTAGGAATTAGAGTGTGTGGTTAGTATAATATGTAGTGCCAAAATATTGTATAAACAGTAATATCAACAGATCAGTGATATGGGTGAAGAATGTTTGTAGGCAATATACAAGTTCGTACTGTGTGACGTGAAGTTTTCGTTTGGCCAAAATTTGTGAATAGTGTTCTGTTTATGGTGATACAGGTGAGTGATATGGGTAAGGAATGTTTGTAGGCAATATACAGGTTCATACTGTATGACGTGAAGTTTTCCTTTGGCCAGAATTTGTGAATAGTGTTCTCCCTGACACAGGTGATAATCCATCTGGCAGTGGAATGCCTGAGCAACTGGAGGCCAACCTCCAGTCTGTTGCAGAAGCTGCATTTGAAGCAATATCTGATGAAGCTAGTGGTGAGAACAGTGAATTTTCAGCAGCAATTTCACAGACTTTAAAAAATCTCTCAGAGAATGCAGAGAATCTGCAGGTCAGTAGCAGGAATATGAACCATATGGCTTTTGATTTTTGTCATTCAAAGATAAGTCAGTACTTTAATTAATCCTTGAAAGAGACAAAAAGACATTGAACCAGTGATCAGTCAGAAATAATTGTTGTTGTGGTGCAGCTCACCTCAGGAAGGGCTGATAAATTAGTTATGAAAGTAGGACACACTGAGAGGAGATATGTGAGTTCAGAAATTTGACAGTATAGTGCATGGGAAAAAATCATGTGCATGTGACCAGGCCAAGAAGCTGAAGCTTCTAGAATCAGCAGTTTGTGGAATCAAACTGTTAGGATATATGGACATGGAGCTGATTTACTTGTGGCTGAGCATGGCTTGTTGTTACTGTAAAATTACAGTTTATTGTTACTGTACAGTTACAGTTAACTGCTGCTGTACAGTTGCAGGTCTTCGTTACTGTATGGTTACAGTTTATTGTTACTAGACAGTTGCAGTTTATTGTTACTGTACGGGTACAGTTTATTGTTATGTGCAGTTGCAGTTTATCGTTACTGTACGGTTACAGTTTATTGTTACTAGACAGTTGCAGTTTTTTTTTCACTGTAGAGTTGCAGTTTGTCATTACGGTAGGGTTACCATTTATTGTTACTCTACAGTTGGTTTATCATTACTGTTTATTGCAGTTTAACTTCGGTTACAGTTTATTGTTACTGTACAGTTGCAGTTTATTGTCACTGTGTAGTTAGTTTATTGTTGCTGTACACTGGCAGTTTGCCATGACTGTATGGTCACAGTTTATTGTTACTGTATGGTTACAGTTTATTGTTACTGTACAGTTTCATTTTATTTGACAAGAGTTAGCAGGAAGTTACTAGGTTGCTGGAGGTCGGATTGCTGATTGGGAGGAGATGGTTTTGACCATGCAGCATTACTGGACTTCAGTTGGAGATGTGGGATATTATTAGGTTCATAGTTTGTGCATGTAAGTTGTTTAGTTTGGTATGGTTATAATATCATTTTGAAAGTAAGGAATAGACAGTAGAGATTGGTGATCAGTGCACAGGATTGGTGGATGGATGCAAGCAAGGGAGTGAGGTATTGAGGCAATATTTGCATGTAGCAAGGCATTATATAAATGCCATAGTGTTAATGAGAGCTTGTGCTGACCAATGGCATATATCATAGACGTGTTTTCTTAGGATCCAGTAAGGAGGAGCTTTAATCTGTTAATCTTTCCCATACAGTTCTAGACTGTCTCATGGCATGTTGCCAGATTAATTTCAGGATGGTCAGGTGGTGGCAGGGTATGAAATTAACCTTTTAAAGCCTAGCGGTAACTTTACATACGACCAGGTTTATCATTAAAAATTTCTATGTGGTGCCCACAATGCGTTCATGTGTTTTTTACAGATCTCAGAACAAACAGCAACTTTTGCCTTATAAAACATTAAGAGTTTGGTTTTTATAATGGAAGTGGAGAGTGTTTACAGCGTGGTACACACTGAGTCCATATATGAAACAAATACACTTCGTCGTTAAAGGGTTAATTGAGAATTTAGGCAAAACTAGCCCCATGTTGCACTGCTTTATGTTGGTGGCAGCGTAGTGATATTTGGACACAAAATGTGTGTGATGTGTATCAGCTTTTAGTTAAACATCCCTTGACAATGTGAAGGGGTGTGATACATGCCCCTTTCTCTCAGTTCTAAAATATTCATAGTCATTTTACTGCAAAGAAAATTCTAAGCATAGTGATGATGGTGAGTTTGCATAATTTGAGCCCCAGACAGTAAACTGGTCTCTCTCTCTCTCTCTCTTGCTCTCTTTCTTGCTCTCTCACTCTCTGCCTATGATATGATGTTGTCTTTCAGTCTCAGTTCTCAGAACTTGCAAGTATGTTCAATGGCCTTGGGTTGGGTGAAGGATCAGGAAGCGGAGATCTTCTTCCATTCATGCAGCAGATGATGCAGTCACTACTGTCGAAGGATATTCTTTATCCAGCACTTAAGGACATTGTTGATAAGGTATTTTGCAGTATTGAATGTAGTTATTGTACACTGAGTTTTGAAAGCAGACTGCTTTTGTCTTCAGGTGCACCTGAAGATGAGAGCAGTCTGCTTTCGAACACTGTGTTTGTGTAATCAATGACAATGGAGAAAGTCCGAATACACATCGGTGATATCTTGAATGTAGTTATTATTAAGTGAAATATACAAAAATGTAACTTCCCTGTTTCCTATTCTGTGTTATTTTCCTACCACATACCTAATAAAACACCAAAATATTATGAAATATACTTGTATTCTCCTCCCCCTATATGCCGTCACATACACCAGGACAACTGTGCCTTTACCTTTATAGTGTAATATATTGGGAGCCTGGTTATCTCAATGTCTCAGTCTTAAGATTCTGGACTGTCATTTGGAGGGTTTTGAGTTTGATCCCTGGCCATAGTTATGTGCACATTTTTTGTGCTGTTAGATTGAACCCTTCACCTCTACTGAAGATACAGACTTTGGGACTGTGAAGAATACCAGTGCCACACCACCTTCCCTCCAACGGTGTGGAGCGTCACATTAAACTGCTGCTTTTCTCAGCTAACAATCATTATTGTGATTACCCTATCATTGCAGGCAATAGAATCTGTGCTGTGGGTGCCTTTCTGTCAGAAGTAGGTTATATGCACTTATGTAGGTGGAGAGAGGTAGGTGTGTCGACACTGAACATATCTCAGGGCACTAAAAATACATATCACGTATGCATGTTCATAGTTGTAACACACTGGAAAGGATGTTTGCTTATGTTAGAGACAGTATTATTTTTAATTAAGTTATGCTGGTATTTTGTATCTAATTTCCTCCTCATCTTGTTTTTTTTAGTATCCTGCATGGTTAGAAGAGAATCGTTCGAAGCTTGAGCCTGCAGAGTTTGAAAGGTTCAGCATGCAGAAAACG
Source organism: Coptotermes formosanus (assembly GCA_013340265.1). NCBI lineage: Eukaryota > Metazoa > Arthropoda > Insecta > Blattodea > Rhinotermitidae > Coptotermes > Coptotermes formosanus. Next base: position 1,270,865 of record BLKM01012993.1, read on the forward strand.
TTAATGGATCAGGTGTGTGCTGAATTGGAAAAGGAGTCTGAATCAGATAGCCAGGATGTGAAGAAGAGGAGGTTTGACACAATCCTTGAACTCATGCAGAAAGTAAGTTTTTAATAAGTTGTAGTAAAGTGGGGATGTATCAGTAGTTTGTTCCAAGCTAACAGTTCTCAGGTTGTGGTTTGTGAAATTGGACGTAAGTATCATTGACATTGACATTAGTAGAAATAAAGTGATTGGTGTTCTTATTTTTCAGATGCAAGATTGTGGTCAGCCACCAAAGGATTTGGTTGGGGATTTGGGATCTATGGTAACTTTTGATGAAGATGGCAACCCTTGTCTACCCGGTCTTGCTCCAGGGGTGACTGATCCCTCTCAGTGCTCAGTCATGTGATGTACTCACATTTATTTTGGTTGAAATAGCGGCTGTGTTTGCCTGATGGTAATTATCTTTAGAGATTCATGTAATTTGTTAAGATTTTTATTATTAAATTGATTAATACTGATGGTTTCGTAAAAGAGTAACTTGCACTTTAGTGTTTATGTTGTTAAGAATAGTATGCCACTCGTTGTTTCTTGGCCTGTAAAGTATACAAAATGAAGCCATGTTATGTGTCGAAGTAACAATTTAAGACATCTATGCATAGCATAACATTTCGGGTGCATATATGCATAGCATAACATTTCTGGTGCATATGCTGTCTGTTATGAATTTTTTCAAAACCCATGGAACTTAGCAAAGAACATAATCTTTCTTCATTGTAAAGACAGGATGTCTTAAAAGTATGTAGGTCTATATGCTAAGTGTGTTGTTTTTTCAGATTTTAGCCATAACTGGAATGTGTTGACAAATTTTAGTGAATGTCGCAAATATGAAATCTCATGAATTCCATTGAATGGGAGGGGTGCTGGTACATGCAGATGGATGGATAGACACAAGGCTAGTAGTTGCTTTATGCAACTGCTTTGCAAATGCATACTTACCTGAGCCAGGTCCAAGAAAACAGTGAATTATCACATATGTTTTAACATTTATTGCCCAGGAATAAGGATTTTGAATATAGTTCTTATTACTTTTGGGGTCAACTGCAGTTACAGCTGTTGGAAACAAATGGAACAGACCCACTGTGATCATTTGGTGTTGGAGAAATGGAAGGCTGTAAAAGAAGCATAACAATTAGGGGATAATGCCGTAGCCAGAAAGGAGTGAAGGTTCCATCGGAGACTCGAGAATATTTCTATTTTGGCAAAGAATTTTGAAGTTTGTATGGCTGTGATACACTGATGGTGCCAGAAGCAGCAGCAGCCACAATGGAGCATGACTGTAAGGACTGTCGTGCTTTTTTATTATTTATTTCATGCAGTTTTGGTTTCACTGGCAATTGCATGACACTTGTGTTATGTTCCACTTAAGCAGTTCACCTTTCTTGTTTTCTTTTTTTCTTTCTTTGTATTTTTTTTTTTAGTGATGAAAATTGGGGTGTGCATCTTATTCATAGATGCATGGTATTTGAATAAGTAGGCCTATTTATTATTGTCCTTATCTGTACAGCGTGTAAATGTGTGGAGTCTTAATTTAAATTGTAACACAAATTGTAGGACAGTGTTGCATTGTTTATCACTAAAGTAGTCTGCCCATTTCTTGTTAGCAGTGTCTTGTTTCAGTAATCAGTGACATATTTCTGCATATTTTGTATGCCATCATCAAACTGTTACATAAAATAAAGACAAAAACATCTTATGCTACATACCAGGTGGTTCAAAAAATGACTAAAATTTTGCACTGTAACCAACCATATTTGTAATTGTTCACTTGCAAACAGCATTTCATATTTATGCATAATGCTCATGTTTGCAAGTCAACAACCACAAATATTGTGACAGTACAAAACTTTGAGGCTATAGCAACACAGTTGTTTTCTGCACTACCTTGTATGTGTGTGTAGTGTTTGTGCATTGTGTGTAAGGGGATGGTCCCATCTAAATGTGATATGTGACAGACAGTGGGGGCACAACATCCTGTATTTAAAATTATAATATTAAATCTCTTTAAGATCATGTGCAGTTAAGTTTAAAATACAGTTTTGTATTAATTTCTGTCTTTGTGAGTATATTTGGTGCTGGTCACAATTTTCTAAGTCCATTGATGTGCTCTTCATATCTTTCCTTAAAGTTATGTTCAGTTTGTACTATGTATTCTTTATCACAATATGAAAATCTTGGCTGGTATACATAGCTGTTGTCCTGCAGGCCTGCATTCTGTCTTTTGTGAATAGGTTCTCTTCTGCTGTGTTTCTTGTTCCAAATGCTGTTTTCAAATCAGTATTTCTGAATTGTTTCATATTTTTTCTAGTTTCTTTTCCCATATAAGCAGAGGTTGCCATACGTATTTTTGTCTGTATATTGTAGTCAGCATTTGTTTTGTTATCTTATTTTTAGTGCAGATTATTAGAGTACCTCCTCACCATTTACAGAGGTTCAGTTTCTGAAAACTTCTCCAAATAGTAGGACTGTAATGAATGCAGTTAAGATAGTATGGGAAATTGGGATCAGGGGAATGAGAGACTCATTAAACATGATAAGTAAATGCGTAATTAATGACCGGTAAATATGAAAATGTTGGTGTTTTGTGTTTATTGGGATGACATTGGTGTTCTTGACTGAGCGTTGGGGTGATCAAGCAGTGTAGGATGTATTGTGAAGGAGGAGAGAGAGAACTTGGTGAAGAAGGTGGTATGATTGCTTTGCCTGCTGTGTGTCCTTATGCACCTCCTTGTATGGTTGCATGACAGCCTCTATCTCGTGCTTAAATTTCAGGCTGCTCTTGATGAAATGGGCAACTGCTAAGCAGTGGTCAACTAAGTTATCTGCCTAATGGAGGCCTGTCTTCACAGTTCTGACAGTCACCTGAGGTTTCATGACAGTGTTGTAGGAATCTTCATCCTCTGTTCACTTGAGTGCTTTCAGCTATTTAAGGTCCTCCTTAGTTAACTTAGCAATGTGAGAGGTAAAATGTTGTGGATATCAGCCTCCTCTTGTATCTGAGAATCTTTCCATTTGAATGTCACTGGCAAACACACGAAGTTCCATATTTTGTCCTCTGGGTTAGGGAACCACCAGAAACCTCCGTCTCAAGCTTCTTCTAGCCATTTAGTTTGCAGACTTGAGCTCACCCAGGGATATTTATTGTGCTATGGTTTCCAGCATTCAGTGATATTAACAAGTTCTCTTTAGTTTCATCTCAGATACTGTGGGAACAGTAGCAAGTGTAATGGCTTTGAATGTTGCTTCGGTCTCATGGTTAAGTCACTAGAGGAATGAGGCAATGTTCTTTGGCAGTTACTCAAGTTGGATGTTGAGATGGTGGAGGTCAGATTCCTCAGATGTCATGGGTCACTATCATCACAAGGTACATCTTGAATGTTATATTATGGACTACAGGTACCATTCAGCATAATAAATAAAGCAGCTGTTGAATGAATCTAGCGTTAGCTGTTTTGTCACCCATGCCCTCTGCTCACACCTCCATTACACAGGCCAGTGGCTCTTCTTTCTCTTCACGGTCCATTGACTTATCAGTAGATCAGCATTTGTTTAATTGCACATTTCCTCAAAGCATTAGAAAACGTCAAGCTGAAGATGGAGACATAGTCTCTGAAATTCTGGTTGGTTTGAACTTGAAACAGCTGTCAGCCCGAGAGGATTTTATAGAATTCTGTTACGTTATTTATTTTCTCTGGTATTTTCTGTTTCTGGAGTAGCATTGTTGGTATAATGACTATGCTATGGTCTGTATGGTCCAGGGTTTGAATCCCAGTAAGGGCAAGAGAGTTTTCTTTCCTCCAAAACGTCTAGACCAGCTGTGGGGTCCACCTAGCCTCTTATTCAGTGGGTACGAGTATTCTTTCCCAGGGGTAAAGTGGCCAGTATTTAAAGTTTACCGCTCACCTCGATCTAATGCTGAAGTTAAAAATGAGTTGAGCTATACTTCTGCTCCTGCAGTATGCCTTCATGGTGTGGACAGGGATGACTTTACCTTTTTTATATCCTGTTCACATTGCTGACTCACATTCTTTATAGTTCCCCGTACTTTTCTATGAAGTTCCTCTTTTCCTTCAAGTGCTGGTCATTTATAACACAAAATAGTACACAAACTATTCTAGTACAGTGTAAATAATACAGCAATTAAAAATCATCTATTACAAAGTAACAACTGGCCCCACAAACCAAGAGTGTAAGGGGTCAGGTCAGTTAATTTTATATACCATGGACTGTAAGCAGTTACATAAAACCAGAGTTTACACGTGTTACTGAGGATACATAAATGACTTAGCACAACACATTTTGAAGCAGAATATATTGGACTGAACTAACTTCCTGTTATGTAATCAGGCTGTGTTACTCTTCTTCTACATCTCTGCTGATGACAGAGGCAGTATGTTCCTCCAAAATGTACCCATCTACTCAACTATGTAGTGTCATAACCACCATGAAAACTTCAGATACTAATGTTAGTGGTGTGTAACATAAGACGTAAAAGAGTAATATTTTAATGCTCTGTTTTGTAAGGTTAGTTATGATGCATATGTCATGATGTTATTGTGTGGCATGTAAATAGAAGACTGATGAACTTGTGTGAAATGACAACCCTTTAACCTCTGCTGCTGATAAAGATGTCCTTCAGCATATGCTTAATCTGTCAGGTTCTGTCCTCAGAAGACTAGTACGTAATCTTTCATTCAACAGAGCTGGTCCACAGCTTTCCATTGTACATCATCCAGAGCCAGTTAAATCCTGAACCTCTTATGGAATGTGGTGCTATGTAGGCTTGGCCCATGGGACAGTATTCTTCATAATCTGTCAGTCTGTGTCACTACTTACATAATAGCTCTTACCGTCATATGGATTTCTATCAAATTTGATACTGGGAAGTTTTATTAAAATATGCCCATTTTATTCCAAATTTTGTTAGTGGGGTATGTGGCATATTTAGGGTTTTGGTGGGGAAATCTGAGGGACGGGAACTACTCGGAAGACCTGGGTATAGAGGGGAGGATAATATTAGAATGGATCTTAAATAAATTGGTTGGGACGGCGTCAGCTGGATTGATCTGGCATAGGTGGAGGTAAGTGGTGAGCTGTTTGAACATGGTAACAAAGTTTTGGGTTCCATAAAATGCGGGGAATTTCTTGACCGGCTGACGAACTAATAGCTTCTCAAGGGTGACTCTGCTCCATGTAGTTAGTTATTTAGTAAGTTTGTTTCTTTGTTCTTTGCTTGTTAAAATGCGACAAAAGTAATGGACACTATATGAAAACCTGAATATGTTTTGCCCGCACCTCGAGCGTCATTTGGTAAGTATTTATTGGAGGAAAAAACGTCTTTAACAGAAGCTGTAGAGAAGAATGAAATGTATTTTATATTCAGTACACATTTTCTGCATTTCTGGATTTCAAGATAATTGAAAGAGAGCAAACAAGCCACAGTTGTTATGCTTTCAGTGGGACAGCATTTCCTAACTTGTATATTCATCATTCAACAACTGTCTTCCAAGCACATGGGATGTTTACCAGTCTCTTACTGTCACTAATGATTAGAAGACAGTTCCAACTGAACTGATAGGTGTGCATGTATAAATGTGGGCCCATATTTAATTAAATATAATTGAGTGTTCTACTACAAAAGGGTCTTTAGTAGAATTTAAACTTTGCCTGTTCGAAACATTAAAACAAACTGGATTGAAAGTGGCAGAACTCTTGCTTTGCGTACTATTCCATCTTGTTTAGAATCGTAGGTAAATTGATGGTAGGGGCTGGCCCCAGAGCTTGTCTGAATGCAATGGAGAAAAGAAAGAAGAATTTCCTGTTCGTGCTGGTAATCCGACCATGATTCCTCGGGCTTCCAGCCCATAGTCTGGTCTCCGTACTGATTGAGATATCCTGGCTACCGTAGTCTAGGTTAAGTTACTTGAAGTTCAGTTTTCAGGCGTTCTTTACGAAGCAAAAAAACCTTATATGGAGACCACGTCCACCTGTGACCTGGTGCCAGCGACTAAACCAGTCGTGAGATTTTCATGAAATTCGATATAGGAGTTGTCTACAAAAAGTAGTCGAGCTTCGTGAAGACTGGTGCAGTGACAGCTACACATTACGGAAGGGCATAAATGAATTTCTACCCGAACTTTCCTTGTTTATTCGCCGACCTGGGTTAAATTCAGTATAGAAGGTTTGTACTTAACGCCGTGCTTCAGCTGTGAGATTAATGAAAATTGATGCATTGAAAGCGGTACTTAAAGGCATATATGAAATTTTGCTTCTATTTTCTAAATATTTTTGTAAGATTTTGATAAAATTCAATGTAGATGATCACCTAACGGCGTTTAGCAGTTGTGAATTTTGTGAAAATCGGTGCCGTGAAAGGTATACAATAGCTAAAAGGGGCAAATGCAATTTTGTCCATATTTTCTGCATATTTTTCACCAGACTTCGATACAGTCCAGTAGGAGGTGTCCACGAAAGTTTACTGAGCGTGACTGCGTTTAAAATGGGCACAACGAACACCGTACTTCACTTAGAGGCGTAAATGAATTCCCGCTACTACTTCCCGCGCATATATCCTACCTGGTTGGAAGTCGACAGACGGGATCTACACGTTACGTTGTTCGTTTATGAGTATCGTGAAAACCGGCGCAGTGAACGTCGTGAGTGAAATGACATGTGAAATCTGTACTGTGGGACGGAGTGGACCATCTGCAGACTTTTCAAGTTCGGTTTGAGTTGCTTAGATAGTGCATTTTAGATAGATTTCGAACTCAGCAATGCAACACTTTACTAATGGAGTTGTATGTTTATGTCATCATTACGCTAAAGCTACGAGTACATTCCAGATACTTGTGTCATCATTTAACGTCCACTGTCATTACACCCTCTCATATTCCGGAGTCATCATTACGCCAACTTCCCATATTCATGTCTTATTAATAACCCTCACCTGCTTGTACCATTACACCGCCATTCCACACTTACGTCGTCATCTACACAAATGCCCAATATTTGTCATTTACACTAACTTACATTATTCGCGTTCTCATTACACTAATGCCCCGTTGTCATCACGGCAACGTACTATATTCATGTCATTACACCAGCGTCCCATACTTATCTATCATCACGCAAACGTCCCGTATTCATCTGTCATCGTGCCATCGTCCCATATTCATTGTCATCACGCCAACGTACCATATTCATGTCATCATTACACTAGCGTCCCATATTTATCTGTCATTACGCTAACGTCCCGTACTCATCTGTCATCACGCCATCATACCATATTCGTCATCACGGCAACGTAACCATATTCATGTCATCATTATACCGTCGTCCCATATTTATCTTTCATTACGCTAACGTCCCGTATTCATCTGTCATCACGCCATCATCCCATATTCATTGTCATCACGGCAACGTACCATATTCATGTCATTATACCAGAGTCCCATAGCGATGTCATGATTGCACGAAGTCCCGTTTTTATGTCGTCATTACGCCAACGCCCCATGTTCTTGTTAGTACGCCGCTTCCATTCATCTTCAATAATTACGCCAGTATTGCATATTGATATGTCATTATTCAAAATGGGTGCGATAATCCAGAATCACAACCTCGAACTCATTGGAACTTGACCTCTGACACTGCACTTCATAGTATGAAGTTCTGACGGGAATGCGAGTTGTTGTCATTGACAGTCATTATTACTGTTACATCTAGAATCGTGGCCGCCGTGTGGACGTACCTGTTCATAACAGGGATCATATACGGCTTGTGAATACTCTCAGAAAATCGAATTCGTGGAAGATTTTAGGCATCAAGCGGCTGGTTAGATGTTTAAGCTGTTGCTGTAGGCTATACAGAAACGGAGGAACCGAAGTATGTCATTCAAGAAATTGGTTGTTGACAACCTCAACGTTGCTCGTAAACGGATTCTGATGAGGTCAGTAATTAAATCTTGAATTTTTTATACTGAGCACTTCACGCGTTCACTGCGGTAGTGTATGGAATATGAATATATTCTCATGTCTACACGTAACTGTTTTCAGAGTGGATTATAATGTGCCATTAAAAGAAGGGGTCATCACAAACAATCACCGTATCCGTGCTACTCTCGACACCATTAAGTATGCCCTCGACAATAAAGCAAAATCCGTCGTTCTCATGGCTCATATGAGTCGTCCTGGTGGACAGAAGGATTTGAAATATTCATTAAAACCAGCTGCAGTGGAACTACAGAAACTTTTAGGCAGGTTTGTTTCATTTTATTATTCATGAATGGACGAAAGGGCAGACGTGATTGGAGCCATGCGTGGAACGCACAGAGAGTGTGCACGCATGCGACCATTGCGGAATTCGACTTGATGTCACCATTATTTCTTCCAAATATTTCTGCTTCATGCTGTGTTTCGAAGTAATACTGTGTGTATTTAGTGTAGCGTTATATGTATATTTACATCGTAACTACGCTATGCGTTTCGACTGAGCCGTGTCACCTTCAGGGTTGTTAGCGTGTAAACAAAGTATTGGTTTACAGTGCACTTTGATTACTTCTAGAATAGTTATATATCCAAAACATAAAATATGGCAAGTAGTTAAAACCGTAACATCTAGTACGTAAATTATAGTTTTGGTGCGGCAACCAATTAATTTCGATGTTTCTGCGTTCGTGTGGTCTTTATTTCTTTGAAGTGTACACACATTGCAACAACTTGTTCATGTTGTTGACTTACTGCTGTTACGTTAGCGACACAGTACAACATCCCAGAAGACCTGGATCTGCTGTGCCACGTCTTGCCTGTGTGCACCACATTTGCAGGACAGGTAACACCAGTTTGTCCGCTTGTGACCATGATGATGAACCGTTGATCTTCTGTAAAGGCAGGGTAATTTTTTGACTAACTGAAGGACTTACCACAGCTAACTCTACGGAAATTACAATATGTCTCGACTACATCGAGTCATGTGCATTCGAAAACGTAAAATTATCCTCCACATGGCATGACGGTATGTAGGGGGAGTAGAGGTATGGCTGCACTCATTTTTAACCTTGGCACCAGGTCCTGTCCTCTTTACCACCGCGGAAAGAGTCCATCGTTGCAGTTTAATAGCAGACTGAAGTGCGCGCCATAAGCAGTCTGTTTTGGTGAAGAGAAAAATCCCTTGCCCCTGCCGAGATACGAACCCCGAATCATCCATCCCGTAGCCTAATCACCATACTAACACAAATTCTTCGCAATAAAATAAATGCATTAACGTCAACAATGTTCGTCAATATTATATCAAAGTAATTATTACATTAGGTTAAAACTAAATACATAGTAAATTACGTTACAAATACATTCGCTGAATTACCGTTTTGTGAGTAATGTTATACAGAGTATTTCACTTTCCTTTGTATTGACATTCTTCCGTTATATCGATCTGTTTACATATTGTGTATTTAGATTAATTTTTAATGTTTAGCACAGATGATGATTATTATTATTACGTATTATTTTATTTCGAGGCATAATAATGTAATTTCTTATTCATCTACTACAATTTTTGCTTTATTTTGTGATCCATATTGATTTATTACTTTATTACATATTCACGTGTAGTATTGTACAGGCTCAATAACATCGCCCGCAAAATAAAGCAAGAACTGTGACACGGAAGTACTAAAATACGTAATCCCGGTAAAAAGAACTGTTACCAGTTATGAATTGAAGACGCAGATGACGACGACGACGAGCAAGGGCGCACCGAAGAGGGGCTGCCGGGCTGCAGCGCCCCCCCCCCAACAAACCTGCCAAACCGAAATTAAAAAAAAAGTTTGTAGATATTATGATATCAGACGTTTTATGTGATTTCCCCTTCAGTCAAGATCAGCCACTGAAGTCGGCTGATGACTGGTACCGTAGAATTTTGAAAAATAAATTAATAAAATTAAAAAAACAACAAGGTAGGACACTGTGATTGAGACAGGGAACATGCAGTTATATTGGTATGTATATAAATGCAATTGCACACAGTGTTATGTTGTACTTATGACATGATTTTTACAACATAATTTTTAAAATCAAGCATAAATTATATATAGCCTCAGGGTCAGCGCCCGCCCAAGGAAACGTTTTGGGTGAGCCCCTGACGACGACGACGACGACGACGATGATGATGATGATGATAATGTCAAGCTCTTGGACTGGCGGACCCAGAAACTGGACGCAGCATGCTCCCTCGTAACGTCGCTATACGCCAGTAGACACGGAGTGAGAACATCAAGCCCCACATACACACAGCGTTTGTTGTGTGGATGTACAGAAACAATATGAGTGAAAGAACGACGTGACGCAGAAGTAGACAGTCCCATTTTCGACACAACGTTGTAAATTCGATAAAGTAAAGGTACGCGCACACTGAAGCGCTTCGGACGGAACGGACGAATCGGAATATTTTTACCGAGTAAGCAAACTGCATCCCCGATCCCGGTGGCCTCGCGGTCTAAGGCGTGAGTCTGCAGCCGCTCGCTTGCTGGGATTGCCGGTTCGAATCCCGCCGGGAGCATGGATGTCTTGTCTATTGTGCGTGGTGTGTGTTGTTACGTCGAGGTCTCTGCGTCGGGCTGATAGGTCGTCAAGAAGAGTCCTATCGTGTATGGTGTGTCGAACGGCGTTTGATTGTGAAGCCTCGGCAACGAGGAGGCTCTGGCCTACTAGGGGCTGTCGCACCATAAGAAAAACAAAGCACACTGCATCGAATTTCTGCGCGCGGCTTACGGAGTTCAGTTCAATGCAGGCCGTCCTCCATCGCTATGTGTCCCTCACAGACAATAACGACGAGAACTGAGAATCAACAAGGGAAGAATGTATGGTTTTACCTTCCGTGCCACGCCATGCAGTACGATAACTTCACCGCCGGCCGGGCGGAAAATATACAAAATATGAGAATGCACTGCCACACTTCATACGTCCAGCGCCCTTCTGAGTGCGCTGCCACCATAGCCCGAGATGATCTGTGACGATAGCTAATAACGTGAAGAGTGTTTTCTTTTCGCGCGCTGCGGCATTTCATTGTATTCGAGTCGCTCGCCTGTGCGCGTTCATGAACTTCGCTCTTACACCTCGTTACCGCGTATGTAATCGGTGTGAAGGCTAGAGAGCTAACGAAGCAGCAATTTGTTGTATCCCACCGATACACGATTTTACGAGAGACAGAAGCAACCGTGACAGATCGTTAATAGACCAATGTAAGTAATGTATGTTATATTTTCACAAAAATATAAGGAGACGCAATTTTTTGTGGGTACAAAATTTTGACAGAAGGTGTGTTTGCTACCCAACTGTCTAATAATCCGAAAATCCAATTTGACGTATTGCGTGGGCTACGACAAATTGCTGTTTCATGAGCGATAGAGGAAGAAATTTGGATATGTGATGTTGGCAGACTTGATAGGCCATGTACCATTAGGATCAACTAAAATACTCTAAAAAGTTGGCGATATGGCGCTTATGATAGTTTTAATTTATGTAGGGTGGTATCTTCTGTGTGAATATACTTGACAGAAAAGGGCGAAATTGTCATGTGGCACAGTTAACATTGTATATACATTTTGTTGAAATATTACATGTTAAATGACCTTCTGAATCTCAAGGTGACTTCTGCTGGTGGTTGTGTTGGTGCGGTTGTGTGACTGGTTCGGAGTGTGGAATACGAAGTGTTCGATAAGTCGAGCATGGCGTTGAATAAATTGGCAATTGACAGTCTAAATCTTGCCGGTCAGCGGATTCTGATGAGGTTAGTAATTATAATTTGGTACCTTATGCCGGTCTTTTTTCCGTGCACGGTGAAGTTGTATGGCAATTGGAAACATTCTTATTTTAATTTCTAATTAACTTTCAGAGTGGATTTTAATGTTCCTTTGAAAGAAGGGGTGATCACCAATAATCAGCGCATCGTTGCTGCTCTTGACACAATTAAGTATGCTCTTGAAAAGAAGGCGAAGTCCATTGTTCTTATGTCCCATCTTGGTCGCCCTGATGGGCAGAAGAATTTAAAGTACACTTTGAAACCAGTAGCAGCGGAGCTGCAGAAACTTTTGGACAGGTTTGATTGATATGTGTTGTTATTAATCAAGCAGATGTGCCTGAATCTCACAGATTGAATTCTTAATAACATTCGTTAGTGTGATTTAAAAAGAGAAAGTTAAACGCTTGGCCAAGATGCTGAATAAATACATTTTTTGTAGTCGTATCAAACTTATTGTATGATGTGGAATTGAGCATTCTGGTCCATAATGAACTGATCATGTATAATTTTTCTCACATGACATTTACACATGTGTTTACAACAATTTTAGTAACAGTTTGAAATGCCATAAAGCAGTAAATTGAGAGCAGGTCCACAGTTGTAATGTAGAGAAATATATATGTTTCATGCTGTCGTAAGTAATTCTCGTGACTTATATGTTAGATGTTATATTATCATGGTTGTGAACCACAAGACTGTTACTGGGCTGTGCCATAGCTGACGTGGTTAGTTGCCAGCCAGTCACTTTGGAGTTTGAACCCAGGTGAGTCCATGTGGGATTTTTAGCAGGTGAAGTGGCACTGGGAGATATCTTTCTCTGATTACTTCTGTTTTCTCATGCCAGTATTGTTCTACCAGTGCTACCTACTCATTTATTTATATCCATCATTGGCACTGTATAATTTTAGCAATTGAGAGCATTGTGAAATACTACATTTAAAGAAACTGTTACAGAATATGAAGTTATGCTACCCCAGGTAGATGTGAAAAATACCACCAGAAGATAGAATATAACCAAAGGAGCAACATTTCATTCCATAGAAGTTAGGTTCCAAGTTTTCATTTTAGAATGCAAATTTTACAAGCATTTAAGATTTGAGTTTTAATTTTATGCATATATGCTGCTGGGACTAGGCTTTGGGTTTTCACTTTAGAAACACAAAATGTGTGTTCTCAGGTTTCTCCTGTAACATTTTATTGTGCATCACTTTTGTCTTCGTTTTACAGTATTGTGCTTGAGTTTATACTTCTAACCGGTTCTGTGAAACTTCAAAATGGATTACTGTTTTCAGCCTTAATTTCTTACTGAATGTGTAGTCCACTAGATTACATTAACCCTTATGAATATGGGGCAGGAATGGACAGTCAGTGGCACCTTCATTACTTACCATCATAGCCATCATGTATGTTACGGTGGCTATCGGAACTGGCAGCCATGATATGTTATTTCTGAGTTTCCTTGCTACAGCATATGCAGCACATAACTCTGGTATCCATATTGCAACATTATATGAATACTTACATTGATGTTTATATCCGTGTGAGTTTGTGGTGAGTGCACCAGTAATGATGTCCTGTAGAACAGGGCAACAAATGGCTTGCATATTGTGGACTCAGTGATGTTGTACTTAAAACTACAGTGCACTGAATATGTTTAGCTGGTAAAGCAATAGGACTTCCAATCACTGTACATCAGCGTCTTATTTTATGTGGTTTTGTTTTAATGCCCCTTGCCTATTTACACCACTCCTTAATTTATGCCCTCTATTTTTTGGTTTGTGAGCTGGGATAATGTAGTCAGTATAGCGACTTGCTATGGGCTGGGCAGTCCAGGGATCAAATCCCAGTAGGGGCGAGATTTTCCGCACCCATCCAGACTGGCCTTGGTGCCCACGCAGCCTCCTGTACAATGGGTACCGGGTCTTTCCTGGGGTTAAAGTGGCCGGGGCATGGAGCTAGCCACCCCACCCCCTTCTAGTGCTGAGGCTAACAGAGGGTTAGAGCTATACCTGTACTCCCATTGGGCCTTAGGCCTGTGCAGGGATCCCTGTACTTTTTTTACCATTTTTGGTTTAAAGCCTTTGCCTGATTTATGTCAGTTTCTTTAAGTCTTTTTCTAAGGGAATATAATTTTTGATTTACACCCACTTTTTCAGGAACACAATTAGGGTAGAAAACAAGGCCTTAATGTAGTTTCGTGATGGCCCTCCCATTTCAGGCATTACATGTTTTAGCTAAATGTTGAAATATTTTTATCAGTGAGGGAAAGGTTTACATTTTGAGGGCATATACATTATTGTGGTTTGGAAATATGAAGATTAATCGGTACATGTGACAGTTTGAGTGCACAATAAATACTTTTAAGAGATTAACAGGATTAGTAAAGTGGCAAGCAGAAATAACTGACTGTGTGCAGAGTCGTTCTTGAGAAGCTGATAATTCCTCAGCTAGCCAAGAAATTGCCTGCATGTTATGAAACCCTAAGATTCATTACCATACTTTATGTTCTGTTATTCTGTTATAATATTCATTACCATGTTCACAAGAGCCTGTGCAAAGTCAGATCAATCCAGTGCGTGCCCATCCATCCTGGACTTCAAGACCTACTTTAATATCTTCCATCTGTATGTAGAAAGTGTTGTGATGTGAATGGTATGGTAAAGCACACTGCAGTCATGGTTTGACGTACCGTTCACATCACAAAACTTCCTCTCGGATGGTGAATTACTAACTGAAACCTTCTACATTTACCATCCAATCAAATATCAACCCATTCTTATTGTAGTGATTCATATTTATGTATTTTTAAACTGTTGGTCCCTTTGATTGTGGCTACGCCTGTGGATTGGTTCTGACACTTTTATAATTTCATTTCATACATTCCCGAAGATGGCCACGTGGTTGGCTGAAACATGTAGGAGTCCATTGTGTATATAAACTAATTGTTAGTACCGCTGTTGTATGTACATAGTGTTCAGATAATGTACAGTTTATGGTTCATATAAAAATAAAGAATCTTATATCCCTCCAGATGAGGTATGGTTTACAGTAATAAGGAATGAAAAAAGCCAAAATAGCAAATATTGATGGATGGAAAAATCCACATACCATTCATGAAGTTCTTTCACATGACCTTAAAGCTGGAATTTTGCTGTGCAGTGAATGTGTGCAAAATCATAGGTTACATATTTGTATAAAGGAAAAACATATTTTTTGTCATAATTACAGCACTGTTATCAATTAAATTTTGTTGGGAGGTTATGAACTTACGTTATGTACCTGTGTAACAGTTCCGACACGAAAGTTGTAGGATTGGAAGTCTGAGCACCATGAAATTGGGCTTTATGGGTTCTGTTTATTTTACTCCTTGTGTCTGGTAAGTTTTTTCTTTCACTTACTGTATGCAGTTTTGATGAGTATTTTGTATTACAGTGATGTATCCACAGTGTTTCACAAGTGACTGCGTTGCTGTAATTTAACAGGAGTCAAATCGTGCTGTGCTGTGTGTGGGGAATTGAAATAAGAAAAGTAGAATTGGCTCCAAATATGTGTACTTTCTTGTCAGTGGTGAGTGAGTGCCTATGTCATGGACATGCTAGCATTAACTAATGCGTCTAAAGTTGGTACTCATGTGTGTAATGTAATCTTGGTAATGACCATATTCTGCTGTCCTGATCATACTGTCAGGTGTTGTAGTTCCTGACTTCTGTCCCTTGTACTCCTGTCCTGAGGAATCCCTTTTTCTGTTATAACATGCAGATTATAAGAATGGATTTTGGAAGTGTAAATCAGTCTTGTTTCGATAGGGATGTGACATTCCTAAATGATTGTGTGGGACCAGAAGTGGAACAAGCGTGTGCAGATCCTAAGGAAGGTTCAGTGATCCTTCTTGAGAACTTACGTTTCTATGTGGAAGAAGAGGGGAAAGGTGTTGATGAGAAGGGCAATAAGGTACATGACAGATTGATGTGTTTGCTTAACCTTTAAACGATGGGGTTGGTATTTAAATTTTGGTGCCTGGTTTATGAGAAACATGAGTAATATTTTAACATAAAAAGATAAAATTATGAAGTAAACAGCATTTTGTGGAAAATAAAACAGATTATGCAGCACATGTTAAAGATGCAGTAAATTCTGTTGTTGCCTGACTATATAAAAAGAATTTATAGGGGTGTTTTTTCTACATCCTTTTTCATATACAAACGCATGTTCATTTAAAGGTTACACGGTGTGCATTTGTTGTGATAAATGCTGGAGATGACGCAGTGTTGTTGATTCTTCACAGTTCACACAGTTTGTTGTTGCCTAGTCAGCTAAATGCCCCACCATAATGATTAACATGTTTTCATAGTTACTTTTATGGGTTTCTTGGGCTGCTCTGACTAATATTTTTTTGTGTGTTCAGCATTTTCTTGTTAAACATTATGTGCAATATGCACTTGATACATACCCATGAAGTGTAGCAAGAAAAAAAGAGTTACATGTATTAGTCTTTGCAAGATAAATCTTCTGTCCTGTTGTCTAAGTTCCTTGCAGTGGCACACTTCATTTCTTGTACAACCAGATTATGGTAGTATAATCATTAAATGTACCATAAAGTAATTACACATGTCAGCAAGAACTGAGCCATGAAGGCATAACCATTATATCAGCTGAGGAGGAAATGAATCTGTCAGAGTGTGAATAAATTTTGATTTGTTCTTTGTACCATTGTCAGTAGCAATGAGTTGACAACTGACCCACCAAATGACCAGTTTCATGGGTGTCTGGCTACACATCTGGTGTTACCAGCACTCTGCATATGTATGCAAAGTAATCTTATAATTTCTCATACCATGTAATTTGTAATAAATATCCTCAATTTATAAATCTCATTAGTTTTATTGCACATCTCCTAACACAGTATTTCTTGACATGTGCATTTTAACTTATTTGATGTTATCATCAGTGTCGTTATCTGTGCTTATATGGTTATGTCTGAGCCAGCACAGATTTGTCTGCAATGTACATTAAAATACATTCAAAATTGTCTTAATTAAAATTGATCAAATGTATTTAGTCAACCACATTACCTATTAGAATGACATGGGTAGTTATTTATGTACTTATGGTAGGACTATTTTTAATGCCCTGAAATTTTGATATATCACTTGTGTTTTTCACTGTTACATGTCACTGTGTTTTTTACCATTATTATCCATTATTAAGCTGTTATTGCATGTAGATTACATGCGTTTTACTTTCACGGTAACCTTGTATGCTTTAGCCTTCCTTGTTGATGTCTTGCATTATAATTCTCATTGTTTATTTGTGCTGCACCACTAGTCAGGTTTTTAAGTGGATTTACATATTGGTGCATCTTACTGGTGTGTATTTAGTTGTTTTGCTGCAGTCTTGTTATTTTTTGCTGCCTTCTATGGCCTGTCGATTGATGTTTGTCCATTGTGTTAGTTTTCTTTGCTTTTTGAAGATTTTTACAGGCTATTGTAGTTGGTTGTGCCCTGTGATCCCACTATACTATGGATTAGTAACGGATACCTTTTTGAAACTGTCATGTATATGCATACCCTAGACTGTCTTTTGTGTCTGATGCTGCCATCAATCATGCGTTTATGTTGTTCATTACAGCAAGTGCTTGGACCAGCAGAGGGGATTGTTTAAAAAAAATAATGCAATCTGTTTGACTGTTTGCTTTGTATAAATTTTATAAGAAATAAGTTACCTTTTTCCATGTCTTCATGTCTTGAAAATATGTAAAACTACTAGTCAGAAGTTACTTTTAGTGAAAATACATAAGTAAACTAGTAATAATGCTTCTTTGAGCATTATTTCTCACTAGTGACATCAAAATGTTTTTTTGTGATGGATGTAGGTAAAGGCCTCACCAGAAGCTGTGGCAAAGTTCCGTGCATCTCTACGGAAGCTGGGAGATTACTATGTGAATGATGCTTTTGGAACAGCACACCGACCTCATAGTTCTATGATGGGTGAAGGTTTCACTGTACGGGCATCAGGATTCCTTCTCAAGAAGGAACTTGAATACTTTGCTAAAGCACTTGATAATCCAGAGAGGTGAGTTAAATGCTATAGAGACCCTTATGATTCAGGGTGACTTGGTGTTGTGATGCAAACTGTACCGGTTTGTAGATTACTGTAAAATGCTTGCGTCAACAGTATTCAGGTAAAGGCAGGGCATAATTGTTATGTTTGTGCAGAGCCCCAAACATGCAACACATGAGCCAAGACCACTCTCTTTGGAATCAGTTGACACAGCAAAAAATTCATATAAAAACCCTCAGAATTTGGCATTCAGTACTTTGTTAGCCTCATCATCATTACAACAGAGTACCTGTTGTAAGGACTGTATTATAACCACACTTCATAATGGCCCTTGCAATTTTCGTAGTCTTGCTGGTCAGCTGTACAACGTAGACTCTATCAATGTTGTAACCTGCTGTGTGTGCGCTTTTGGTAATAATTAACGTTGAAGGCTCTGACCTTCAGGTGTGAACTGGTATGATGATGATAGGTCCTTACAGAGAAGCTTGACATTTCACTCAAAATGTTAGTGTATGTGTGTATATTGTAATGTAGCAGGTGCATAGGAAGGTGTGATTTTAATTTCATGGTGGTAGAAACAGTCCGTCTCATTTCTTACTTGAATGAATTCCCATAAGAACACATAACCTTACCCATAGGATAGAAGCTTAGGCCACAATACCCAATTTAGGAGTCTTGGATCTGTGCTATCACCTTACCTGTCAGTGTTATAAGCACGTGTCCTCACCTGGCTATATTAATTGTGGAGTTGTTTGATGGGATATTGTTTGTTATGTCCATGAAAAGTAGGAGTTACCCTTGCCGTCACACACACACACCCAGTACCCTGAACTTAAAACACGTTCTCAAACACTGTGTTAGGAACTCTTCATGTCTGAGGTATCAATTACGTGGCTGTAACTTCACTTTTAGTAGTGGTTCTCTGCTTTGTTTAGTTTTAGGCTGCTGCATATTGTGTATAGTGTTTCTGCACATAGCTGGCCACAAGCGTTAGCTTAAGGCATTGATTATATAACTGTTGAACATGATTAGGAAGGGATCAGTCATCGCCTAATTGGAGACTCTGTCCTAGTGTTTGCGTGGAGGAGTGAGGAGAATGTATGGGCCAACATTGGAACTGAGTTCTTCCAAAATACAAGTCATAAACACTACTGCTTGAGGTCTTTGCTCTTCTAGGATGTTACATAGCGATGATTGGTAGTTCCCTTGAAGGTGCAACTGATAGGCTATCCCAAAATGTCCATAACTACCAATCATCATTGTGTAACATCCCAGAAGAGCAAAGACCTAATTTGTACCATGGCAGAAGCCTGAAGTCATGCACTACTGCTCGGGGTAGCTTGCATGACATGATGTGGAACAGCAATCACAGAGTAGCAATGAAAGTACTTGTTCTGTCACAGGAGATGTTATGAACTTTGTAACAAGGACAAGGTTCTAAGTACATATATTTTTGTTTCAGACCATTCTTAGCCATTCTAGGTGGTGCCAAAGTTGCAGACAAGATACAGCTGATTGAAAATTTATTGGATAAGGTGAATGAAATGATTGTTGGAGGTGGCATGGCATATACATTCTTGAAGGTGCTAAAGGGATTGGAGGTACAGTATCTGTGTCAAAATAGCATAGATTTGAATGGCAGATTTTAAATTTTAATAAAGATATTATGTTAAACTGCTGCATTATTAAAGCAGTGGCTTCAAACTGCATGAAAACTTGATCAAGTAACTGTCCTTTTATTTTTGATATCAAATTGAAAATAAAGAATATAAAGAGAATATTTAGAATATGTAGATGCATATGAGGGGATAATATTAAAGTGGGTCTTATAGAATTGGCTGGGAGGGCATGAGCTGAAACAATTTGGGTAAGGATATCAGCAACTGGAAGGCTCTTCTGAACATGGTAATGACCCTTCAGGTTGTATAAAATGTGGGAGACTTCTTGGCTAGCTGAGAAATTGTCAGCTTCCCAGGAAAGACCTTGTCCCATGGAATTACTAACAGAACTGACGTTGAGTGTCGTGTATCTTTTTTCCTTCGTACTTGACTTCTCTTTCTTCCACTTTAAAAACTGATTTTCTTGTTCTGGTGGATTATGAAGAAATTTGTACTCATGTTTGCCCCAAGGTAGAGCCGTCATAACATGGATCGTATCAGAGAGTAACTCTGTGAAGGGACCCAACATAGTAGAATTTTCTTCGTGTCTGGAATAGAGCCATATTCTGAAATTGGATGAAGTTCCAAAGTACAGTCTTAAACAGTGTCACACCACCAAAAATGTGTAACCTAGCTCATGGATAGGCATGTTTCTTAGTGGTCTTTCTTCCCTGGATTTAGCATGATGCTGTCACTGACCTTATGTTGCTTGTATGTGATTTATGCACTGACAGCTGTCAGTTCTGTGCAAGTGAAAGTGATGTGTGCTGTTTCAGATTGGAAATTCCCTCTATGATGAAGAAGGTGCTAAAATTGTGCAAAAACTGGTAGACAAAGCAAAAGATAATAATGTGCAGATACATCTTCCAGTTGATTTTGTAACAGCTGACAAATTTGCAGAAGATGCTGCTGTTGGAACTGGTTCTTTGGAGGCTGGTATACCTGCAGGTTGGATGGGTTTGGATATTGGACCAAAAACAAGAGAACTTTTCAGGGAACCTGTAGAAAGAGCAAAGGTCATAGTTTGGAATGGGTAAGAGTTTAGTCTTTGAAATTATTTATTCTGTATATTTTGCTTAAAATATTAATTTATAAAACCAAACAAATGCACCTATAAATGAATATTTTAAGAATTTAGTCTGGACACTCTATTTGCTTGAATGGAAGCTGACCCCCCCCACTAAAATGTGTGAACATAAAAAGTAACTTTATTACTGTCTTCACCATTCCTACCTCCGTCACTGATGCTGTGTTATTGGTGAATTACCACTTCCAGTGTAAAGCTTGCATGGTAGGTGTAACAGCTGTGATAGTCCTGACAAAGCAGCACATTGTTGCAGTGGTGTATCTAGGCTTTCTGGTGCCTGGTGTGAGTAATCATACTGGCCACTGCTAACAGAAATTGTGAACTTTAATAAAAAAAATCGCAGTTATTGGATTTCCTGTTCTTTGTGTCAATAATTTAAAGATTTTTGAGTGCAGAAAATAAAATTCTGTTATTTAAAGTATTCCTTTTCTGCCCCTTGGACTTGGCTGGGGTGGCAACACCACTCACCCCACCAAGCTATAAAGTTAGAGGCTTTATCTATGACATGGTACTTGGCTGGAAACAGAGTAAGGAAGTTGAGTTTTTAAAAAAGAGAAAAAAGGCAAAGTTCACCCTAGGACAGGCCATGAAGGCCCAGAGGGGTAGTAGAGGTATACTCTACTTTTTCTTTAACCTTGGCACTAGATGGGGGTGGGTGGTTGATGCTGTGCCCCACTTGCGTTATCTTTGGGAAAGAGACCTGATACCCATGGTAAAGGAGATGGTGACTTTTTTAAGTAAGTTAATTCTCAAGAGTAGTTGCTGATTGCTTTTTTTATGTGCCTGTCCATGACCTATGTCATACATTATCATACAGTCAGTATCTGTGTATTACTTGTGCACCTGTATTTCTCAGTAAGATTATTAGCAGCATTATTTTCAAAACATCAGTAGGCTCATGCCCTCTTCATTCTTAAAGCCTGAAAGTTCATGCTTATCTTTTAATGCCTTCAGGTAGTACGTGGTAGCACTGTATGTTAATGCATTGATATTACTTTTCTCTCTTTAATGATTCCATTATACTTCCTGCCAGCATGCAACTAGTAATTCAGATAGCATACTAAAGAGACTTGTGTCACACTTTGTATCATCTGCCATTTGATTGTAGACCAATGGGTGTCTTTGAATTTGCCAACTTTGCAAATGGGACGAAGTCTGTAATGGATAATGTAGTTGCTGCTACTGCAAAGGGAACTATAACCATCATTGGTGGTGGGGACACAGCAACCTGCTGTTCCAAGTGGGGAACTGAAGACAAAGTGAGCCACGTGAGCACAGGAGGAGGTGCCAGCTTGGAGTTACTGGAAGGTGAGAGTGCCAGAGCTTGGTGTATGTTTTTGTCAGTGTTTCACTTATTTCTGAAAGGTCTAAAGCAGATGTTCCTCTAAATACCTTTCCAGTAGGTAATGAATCATATAAAAATATTGTTTCTTTAGACAAACATACCTCTTTGAGGTAGTCGTCAAGCTTGAAGCCCATTAAGTTGAAACACAAATGGAACCTTGCAGATTTGATTTTAACATCCGTTTGTGAATTGGCATTTCATCATATTGCCAGGTCATTGCTAGGTGTCACATTAATGGAGGGTTCAGATGAAATATGGGTGATGTTTCTATGTAAGGATTTAACTCCTTATGGATTTTCAAGATGATGTGTGCCAAAACAGTGTTCCGAACAAGTGTTGACATGAGAACACAAGGTACAAGGCTATTTGTAATCTAAGTACTTCAATTTTAATTTTAGGGTGCATTTATCTGGTACAAGTTACAGGGTTCTCTTATTTGCATGTTGCCCAGAAAAGTTTGACTTCTGTAGAGCCATCTGTCAGGTGTCATGTTGTTCATGGCAGTGTGACAGTTGCTGCAAACATTGAGTGCTCCATGTTCATGAATGGGAGTATATTATCATAACATACCCATAAAAATCTGTGTTTACAGTTTTCAGCTTGATGCTGGAACAGCCAGATTTCTAGTATATGCATGTTACGCTAATTCTGATGGTCACATAATATTTCATTGTTCTTACAGGGAAGGTCTTACCTGGAGTTGCAGCACTTTCAGATGCCTAGATGTGGTATGCCTAGTTGTAAACTTTGTTGTATAGTAAGCAGAAATTTGTTCCTAAAATGTGATCGACATGAATATAGAGTTATATGTGATCATATTTATATGGGTTTATAATTAATTGGAATTACTGCCAAGAATGTTTTCTGAGATTGTTTTACTCAGCATTGTAATGACCAAGTCATTATACATTTGTCATTTAATTTGTGTGTTGTCGTTATGTAAGTCTTCATATATTTCCTTACATGTTTCAGACGGAGAACATGTATAATGTGTGTTATAGTTAGTAACTTATAATTGAATATATTAAGTTTGAGTGTAGTTTAATACATTGAGTTATGATTATATATTCTGAGACATGGACAGGTAGCAACATTGTGGAGAGACCTGCTGCTTTAAGGTAGAGGCAGCAGGTTCGTATGCAGTCATGGTGTGCTGTCTGATGCTTCTTATGTTAGCCTGTTCCAGTTCACTTGGGTTTAGATCACAGTTGTGTGGAGGTAGTGTAAGGGCCAAATGACACCATGGCACCATACAGGGAGATGTACAAGGACATGCAGAAGGCAGAGCAATCAAATGTCACCACCTTCTTCACACTGACTCTGTTGACTCCCTCTCTGCCACTGGAATTTAGTCACCGTGACAACTTTCAGCCACTAATGCTGATATGATGCCAATAAACACAACATTAATATTTTCACGTTTATTAATAATTAATTTTACATATTATCATGTCTTGTGTGTCGTTGGTGCCCCAACTCCGTTTTTCCCACGAAGTCTTAAATTCTCACATCGCAGTTTTGTCATTTATGGGAGTTTTCAGGTAACGCCTGCAAATGGTGTGGTGTACCTGTGAGAAATCTTATGGTCCTTGATTCCATGTTAAATATATCACACAAGAGACTGACTAGACCTCATGCAGGCTTCGCAGCATGCCTCTCCCATTTCTCACTTCAGACAAAATCAAACTTTGGACTGGGGAACACATAGGTTCTCTCTTTGTGTCCTTGTTTACAACTTTGTATACGTAAGTATTTGTTAAGACAGTATTTACATAACCAAGAACAGAATTCAGTGTATTAGCAGAATGATTACATAACAATATCATATAGTGGAGTTCCCAATACAACAAACAACACACAGATTGACTCCTGGAGTTGATGTGGTGACAAAAGCTTTTACACACAGAAAGACTGAAGCTTTAGGCATGAAACTAATTCTGTGAAACATTGATTCTAATTTAAGGCAATATTAAATCCAGTAGAAGTGCATTTGCACCATTCCAGTTGGTAGATTTACAAATAAAACACTCCCGTAACGGTAGCATGAAGATAATGGTCAAGGTCGAAGTAGAGCATCATCCCTATCACCGTGTGGTTCATTAAAAGTATTTGTCAGTCTGCTCCACGATTCCTCACGATGATTGTCACGGCGGCACACAAAGTTGCACCCATCCTGTAAATAGTGCAATATCTAATATAATGAACATCAAATGGACATGGTGATATGAGAGCTACTTTAATCTGACCAGAGACAGATTTCTCAGTTAACCAATGTCAGTTGTTCAGCCTATTGATGAATGGATGACTGCTAAGCGATGAATTGGATAGGTTGGAAAGAAGCAGTTGTGGCTTAACCCTAGTTCTCTGGCATTTGCTTGGACACACTGAGGAAGACCACTATAAACCTCAGTCAGGATGGCCAGTATTCAGGCAAAATTCAAACCATGCTCCCCGTAAATAAAGTCTAAAGCATTATCACTACACCAAGCTACTCACTTTGTGCATGTGAAAGTATACAAGAAATAATACCTATTACTCTACATAATTCTTTGTATGATATTATTTGTATTTCACCTAGTATTTCTGTGGGCAGTGGGTATATAGTCACTGTATAAAGTGTAAGGATTCTCGATTAAGTTCATGTAGTTAGTCCAAATTGCACAGTGAAACTTGTTGCACGCACTGCTTAAGACATCCCACATTCAACACCAGAATAATTTGGTAGTAGAATTTTCCCATATCATAACACATATGTATGTTACACTTTTAATACCCCTTCCATTTAGTAGCATTTCCTGCATAAAAGGCACAAAGTTCATGACACAACAAACTTCTTGCCCCATTACTTTTTGTGCATACGACAGCTATTTCATGTCATACTCCTTACTTAGCAGCGAGCCTTTAATGACAGCAGTTCGTTGACAATAAGATAGTAACAAATGCATACTTCAGTTTCACTGTTTTGTGATGTGGCTGTTCTTGGGTTTCTCGAATAAAAATGGTACCATTAATAAATTGGTAGTGCAAAAATGAGAATCTAAGAATTAAGTTTCATTTCCACATCTGTAATGCCAACATACTGCCTGCAGGTTTCCCAGCTCCTTCCAGAAATTCTGGTGAGGGATCTGTTCAAATCCCTTAGCACCACCAATCATTCTCCTGTAGGTGACTCCAATGAGGAAGTAGATCCCAAGACTTGTCAGAAAGCTACAACAGGGAAAGCAAATATAAAACTAAAAATGTATTAAGTACTGCACTTTTCAAGACTACGGTCTTTTGGGATATAACTGCGTTCGGTTCAGTAGGAAGGTACCAGTGTTACAGAGGGTGTGGTGCCTTCATTCCAGCAGGTTGCCAGCAACACTTCCTGCCATGAAAGCCTGGAATCTGACTTGTGATTTTCATGTATAAAATATCAGCTGAGGTTACGCAACATCATTCATTTCTCTGAAACCCAAGTCATGGTGATACAACCATTATGTTTGGTGAGGTTTAAATTCCAAGATAGATAGATAGATACATAGACAGACAGACAGATAGATACATAAATAGATAGACAGACACGAACGGATAGATGGGTGGGTGGATGGATAGACAGAATAAGCGTGGGACGTGAACTGATCACGTGAGGCCTCTTGAGCTGCACTGTGTGACTGAATGGCAATTTGTTAATCTATAACAGAAGCCAAGTCTTATCGTAGGTGACACTGCTATTCTTCCACCATGAATCTTTCGTTAAATCACGTAGGACTGAATGCACCTTGGTGGTGACAAACCAGTGTCTGACTAAGCTACAGTATGGTCTTAGTTGTAGAATTATTAATCTATGACTTAAACTGCTACTTCTGGACAAATGAAATGAATAACAGGGAATTCAACTGAATGAGTTCTTGTTCACTAGTGGTGTTTGTCTGTTTCTTACATGATACACAGGACTGAGCCACTGCTGAGCCCAGTCTGATCACACACAGCTGAAGTCTGAAGCTCAAATGAGAAGAAGCATCCTGTAGCATTCCAGTTCTTGTTATATTCCAGGAAGTACAAACTGGCCTGAAAATAACAGTGATACGTTTCAAGTCACATGGTAGTAGCGTTGGTTATTCATGACCATTGCTCAGTTACAAGTTTGTTTGGAAGGACTTAATGATAGTCAACAAGAGGAGGACTGAAATCAAGATGGAAATAAGGTTATGAAAGATGTCACAAAAGGAAGGAAGGGAATGGTATGAAAGTGAATAGGAGGGAAAGACAGTGATATAATGGGGATATGAGGTTAATGTAGGGTTACCATACATCCATCACAGGAAAAGAAGGAGTTTCCCACTTATCAACCATAAAAAAAGAGGACATCACTAGCAAAGGGAGTTTCCAATTTTGGTTGAAAAAAGGTTTCCACATGGGCTCAAAGACCAAGAGCACCCTTGTTTGCCACAGACATGCAAGTTCCTTGTTTACATACCAAGCATTCGGCTTCCCACTTGCCACGACCATTTTAGAAACACGAATACTTGCATTTCAGTTCATCCGTAAATTTACACATTCTTTTCCCCATTGTGAGAAAGCGATAAAAGTGATACACAAACTAAATGGCACATAATACGTGCCCCATGACACAGCACACAGTTCAAAATGAATGCCTGGAACCGGGCTGTGCGAGCACATGTTCAGAACAACCAGAAGTGACTGTGAGAATAAGTTCTGAAGTCAAAATGTTGCCTACGATAACTATGAACTATAACGTATGTAACAACTACTGGAAAATTGAGTGTGACTATTGACAAAGGCCAAAAATCCAGACATTTTTGTGAAATTAAAAAATCCCCCTGGGGCACAATTCTGATGCCTGAAAAAGAGGACATGTCCTGCAAAACCCGGACATACGGTAACCCTAGGTTAATGGAAACAGCTGAAGAAGACAAAGAAGCAGAGGTGGTGGCAGTGGCAGTAATGGAGGTGGTCCTGTGTTTCAGCATGATCTTAACTGATTGTATTTACATCCTCATTTTCTTCCTTGCATGTAATCAGAATTTGGACCCTCCTTGCTGATTTACAGGTTTCATCCTTCTGATCTGCATCACCACTTCCATATGTTAGAAGAAGCCATGACTCTGTGAAAAACACAAATGCCAAGTTTACAAAGAACACAGTAGTGTAGAAAACTAGATTTTGAGTGAAACTAGATTGGCCTATAAGAAACTGATTATACCACAAGGATGAAAGTTTACTCAAATTTTGACAGCAGAGTTTTGATGTTCTGTACACCTCACTCCTCTCTGCAGCACAAATCATCTAGTGGAACGGTTGTACTGCAATGTACAGCAATAAACTATCCTCATAAAACTATTCAACAGAATGTCAGAAAAGATAGTTTTCCCTGTCCACACCATGAAGGCACAGATATTTTGGGAAAGCTTTGGACCTTATAGCTCTCAAGCGTTCACTTATACATCGCATATTGACAATATAAATGTTCCCCAGTTATGGTTATATCTAGTAATTTATTTACACTTCCAGGTTTTAAAGATCCAGATTTTAACGCTAGGCCTATCATTGCAACAGATCTCTGTGGCATGAACTGGGCCATTTAAATAAATGGAAAATCAGTGGACATTAATCATTCCCACTCCAAATTTATCTCTGGGGTTTCTGAAAGATATGGGAGATGCTCAACATTCTGGTTAAATTCCTGCATTGACAGCTTAAGCCACTATGCCGCTATACCAGCTGCCTCTCCTTCAGCTTATGGTTGTACAATTATGTTACAGCTTGCACTTGTGTCTGACCATGCAGTTAGTTGTACTTAAATGCATTCCACCATGAGTATTTTTGTCCTGCTGTACCATGCACTTGTGACACTTTGTAATGTCTTGTAACTGGAGGCGTTGGTGGAGCCTGGTGTGAACTGTAGCAGAGTGGGAAGGAAGTGAACTGCTCCTGCCTACTTCAAACTTTCACCCATATTTTTTATGCATTCAGTCCAATGGTATGGTCCTCCGCTATACCAGATTCAAGGCACTACTGAACTTGCAGAAAATGTTGTCTGTAGCTAAGCATCAATGTTATGAGATGGGCTCATTATTTTCATACCTCTTCCAACTATATCAGTGTCATTATACCTCCCTAAGACTGCTGACTCGTCTTGCAACACACTGGAATTTGGATGACTTTTTGAAGCATCACTGCAGATGGTAATAACATAAGAGTTGCCCTCAGAACGAAACTGAAATCTGAAACACACAATGACGCGACATATACACTTACCCGGCTGCCATAAAAGTGCGAATAATATTTATGCAATACTTCCTTACTTCTGCCCTTGAAGGGGAGATAAACGCGTGAGTTGTTTCTTTGCATCTGCAGTGCCATTGCGTAGTTTACAGTTTTGTGTGTCAACACATATTATGATGCTAAATTTCAGTATTAATAACAAAACAGTTTTAAGACTATTTTTCATTTTTGTTTTTATATAATCACAGCTTAACTTTATTCTCTACTTGCCCTTACGCCATGTGTAAACACACAACATGTGGCGGAAGTGCGTTTGCAATGGGGAGAGTCGCGCTTACGCGAAATACCAATATAACCCGTGCAAAGGTGCAGTTTACCGTACGGCAGGATTTATTATTTAAACTCTCAAACTTTGAGTGCTACAAGCTGAAACGTTGCTATGTAAAAACTAAGTCGAACAGAAGCCCATTGCGTGTCTAGTGACCTAAACATGTTAAATAGTGCATGCATAAACTACGTTGGCAACTGGCAACCCTTGCCGCAGCTTCCGACTCTTCGCGAAAGGGCCTGAGCCGGGGGGAGGGGGACGTAAAATGGGTTGTTGTAGGTTTGACGTGAATTAAGGTTTCTAAGCCGAGGGATGGTACGCTTTGTGATACAGAGACTTGGGCTGCAACTGCTTGTGGTTGCTGCTGCAAGAGTTCATTGAGAGCATCAGAAGAAAAAGTGTTTCATTTTCTGTTGCTGATTTTCTGAAGTGAAACCTGTTTAATGTTGTTTGCACATCAAGAACAACAATGATGTGTTTATATTCTTGATGCGTGTGTTACACAAGATATTACTGAATCTGATAATCATAGTGATATTTTTCATTCTGCTATACGTATTTATAACCAGTGAATCTTTTAGTGATAATCGCTATTCTTCAACATTTGATAATTCATGTTACACGTTCGCTGGTAGAAGTAACGTGTTGGACCTAAGTGAAAATGATTTTCATGGAAGACCGCCCACCGTAGAAATTGTGACAGATTTTGAAAAGAAGATTGAAGCAAATGATGCGTACAATATTTGGTGTATTTTTACAAAAGTGACACGCCATGCACCAATGAAGCACAAGTTTCATACCTTTACACATTCGCTACTTGATCATTCCAGTGGATATGTTGCATTGCATATCATAATAGACAATTCAAGTAGAGCAATTGCGGACGAAGTTTTGCAAAATGTGAAAGAAACTACACAGAAGGATATTCTGGTAATATAGTTGTTATTGGCCTAATATTGATATAGTAACCAAACATCAGTGGAGACCATTATTTTGAATTAGTGATCGCTATAAAATTGCAGGATCTTTCCAGATCTTCAACTACCACAAGTTACAGTTTCAGTATGCAGTAATGCCTGTCATTCCTTACTTTGTTGGCTGCTGTATCATACATTGATGAGGGGTCTGATCTTATGTGAGTTTTATGTCAAGTGTTAGGTTTGTGGCAGACTAAGGCTTAGTAGGTCATAAATAATTAATGTTGAGTTACAGGATAGCCTGCAGTTAGGTTCTGTAACTGAGTAAAGCAGACTATATTACAGACCATGGGTGCTGAGGTACAGGCTGGACTGCATTAAGTTTTGTAGCAGACAGGGCCAGAATATGTCACATTTGGTGGATGTTGAAGCATGAGATGGATTGCAGTGGCCAGTGATTGAAGTGAGAGGCAGGCAATTTGAAGGACAGTATTTGACTTTTGTAAGGTCTGAGACTGCTGAGTAGTAAAATGACTGGCAGCGCCATAGCTCACGGAGTGAGTCACATGCTTGTTTCCTGCTCTTAATGCCTGGGTTCAATTTTTGGATAGTGCATATGGCATTTTTGGCAAACAGTGTGACAGTGGGGCAGAATTTTCTCCACAGGACTTTGATTTTCTCTTGCCAGACATCATTACCTTCTATTTCTCCATGGGGGGGCGGGAGGGCATTTGAAGCTGTAGGAATGAGGGAGTTAGTTTCATCTGGCACCTAGCATTATGATAGTAAAGTGACCAGTTGTGATGTGGGCTTTGAGTTCTGACAGGCAGGATTTTTCTTTTTGCCAGTTTATGTTCAAGTTGATTGTGGGACATTGCTATCCTCATGTTCCGGTGGCTACTGGGAAATCATCCTCCATATGGGATGTGACTGGGGCATGAAACTGATTAATCACCTTGATCTAATTGCAGCTTAGCTTTATTGTGATATTTGACCTTGAATACTTGATTGAAGTAATGCCAACATGGACTTCTGTTTTTATATATTAACATTAGATAGCTCAGATGATTAGGCACCACCGTCTTACTACAAAGCCATGAATTGCGTTCCAAGTGGCCTCATGCAACATTTGCGGTGGACAAAGTGTCACTGGCAGAGATTTATCTCTTAGTCTCTCCAATGTAGCCAATTGTCATGCCATTACTGCTCCCTACTCTATTCATCACACCCTGCCATGTGCAATTAGCTCTGACAAGCCATCACTCTTTAATGTAGAGGCTTCATTCCTCATCCAGCGCTTGGGCAGTTGAACAGTGAGGAACTGTTTTTTTGGTGAATTCAAGACCAACCAAATGCAGAACTTTCAGTTAGTTTATTTATTTTATTTTATTTTATTTCTCCTGTGACATGTTTTGGTGAGCTGCCATTTTTGAGGAGGAACACATCAATTTTATTATATAAAACTAAGCCTGCTGAAACATATCAGAGGAGAAATAAAATAACATAAAACTAATTGAAAATTGTGCACTTGGATGGTCTTGAATTTACTGAACATTGATTTAATGCACAGAGGTGAATAATATAGAAAAAATGAGGAACTATGTTTTAGGGTTTTTGAGTAGTGTAGCATTTGCTGTGTGATGACAGAGTTACGTTTAGAGGCACAGATTGTGGCTTTACAGTGTGATGTATGTATGCAGGTGCTGTATTACGATGTGGAGTATCTGGCAGAAGAGCTCCAGGACATTGTGTCAGCAATGCAGCCTCACTTCAGCTCGCAGCCTGGGACATACTACAGTGATGCTCTGTTCTTCTTGTCTCTTGGTCTCCACAGGATTGCCATAGGTCAACAGCGTGCTGTGATGTTTGATGCCGATATCAAAATTCAAGCAAATATTGAAGAGCTCTTTCAGGAGTTTGAGAGGTAATTTTATGTACAGGACCGTGGTGGTTGTAAGTGCATGATATGATTTTGGTGTCCGTGAGTGATGTTAATTGGTCTGGATGCACTTGCATCATGGCAGGACAAGTGACAGGCTGCTGTAAACATGGTAATGAACCTTCAGGTTCCATAAAAGGTGGAGAATTTCTTGACTGCCTGAGGAGCTCTTAGCGTCGTAGAAAGTTCTTTGTTTTGTGGAGGTGTTTAAGATAACTGCTCTAACGTAACAAAACCAAATAAAACCATATGGGGCACTGTGAAATCAAGAACTGTCCTGGCACTGACATAGTGGTAAACCCCAATCCAATGAAACTCCCATTTAAAACAGGGATTACTTAAATTAATGTATAATGTAGAATTAAGGAAGGTGTAAAATGAGGGAAATAAAAACTATGTAAAGGGAAATGTGAGTTACTTTATGCCACATGTTGGCAAGTTAGCTAAAATGTGTACAGTGAAGCAGTTTTAAGATGTTTGAAAACCTGGACAGATTGGGACTATTAAGCAGGAAAACTTAATAGGCATTTTTAATGTGTATATTCATTACCTGTCTCCTCTCCATACACTGAGCAGATTGAACAAGTGCTTAGTTGCCTCTTGTTGGCTGTTTTCTCATCATGCTTGTGCAATGTATTCAGTTTAATAAAAAGTGTTTCTTTGCAATACGTGCAGCGTGAGAAAATGTCCCACATCAACAGTGCCATGTAAAAGAATGTACAGAAGAATGGAGAAATTTTGAAAGGTGGATTCAGTGATGGACAAAAGTGCTGTACAAAAATGTCATGCTTTAACTGCAGAGAACACAACTTCACCATGTAAAAAAAGTTTGTGATGTTAGAGACCCTGAAGCGTTCATGTTTCTGTTTCTTTGTTTCAGATTTGGACCAAGTACCTTATTTGGTTTAGCGCCTGAACTCACGCCTGTTTATCGTCATGTCCTATACCTGTATCGATCGCGCCATAAGGGCACAAGGTGGGTTACCAACAAGGAAGTAAAGAAGGTCCTGAAAATGGGTGCTGCATTTCTTTTTAGTGGACGTAAAACCGTTTTGTCTGGTGATGGTGTGATATTTGATTGTGCATTAGCTTTTGTGTGTTTACTAAAGTTAGGCAAGGTACTATGTGGTCAGTAATTAGACCAGTCATACAATGCTGTTAAAAATAATTGCTTTTTATTGTGAGAGTCATGCAAAATACATGAAATACACTTTGTGGTGATCCTGCAGAGTTTTTGTAATGGTAAAGGAGGAGGTGCATATAGTAACTGGTGTGCCTGAAAGGGTTAAATCATTTATTTTAAGGAAGTTACAGTTGCAATTTGTTGTGGACAATCCATTGTAATGACTGAATATATTTTAATTTCATTATCTAATGTATATGAAACTTTGTATGTTTATGCCCTAGATTTGTCATATGGATTTTTTAATTTTAGGTTTGGTGAACCACAGTCATCGCATGATGGTCAGGGTTTTCCTGGTCTGAATAGTGGTGTTATCTTGTTTCATTTGGATCGTATGCGCAAGGATTCAATGTACAATCATTTACTGGAAGCTGAGGCTGTTGCCTCTCTTGCAAACAAATACAGTTTCAAGGTAATACTTGCACCATATTTGAATCATCTGAAGCCTAAACTTTACCTAAATAATATTCTAAAATTTACTTTTGCATCGCAGAAAGCATAACACTGCTTTGTTACAAAGATGGGCCAGTTAATGCTGTACTGGGAAATAATGATTGCTTGACGTGAAAATCATATCAAACACATAAATATGTTCGTGTAAGCAAAATGCAACAGATTGTATAATTTTGGTTGTGTGTGTAGTAACCAGCAGGTTTAAAGGATTAACACCCAACTTTTATCCTCAGCACTGAAGTCACAATGCTTTTCACAGTTCATAAATGTCTTATCTAATTTCTCAATTTTTATTCCTGCTTGGGAGAAGATAATAAAAAGCATTGCATCAGTTTCTTGATAAGAAATAAATCATTTCTCTGCTCTGCTAGGGCCACCTCGGTGATCAGGACTTCTACACCTTACTAGCGATGGAGCATCCCCATCTTGTTCATCAGCTGCCATGTGTATGGAATCGTCAGTTGTGTACATGGTGGAGGGACCATGGTTATCGGGACGTCTTTGATTCATTTGCATACTGTAGTGGAGCTGTGAAACTGTATCATGGTAACTGCAATACACCTATTCCTAACAACTGATGCATAGTG
Organism: Coptotermes formosanus; assembly: GCA_013340265.1. Taxonomy (NCBI): domain Eukaryota; kingdom Metazoa; phylum Arthropoda; class Insecta; order Blattodea; family Rhinotermitidae; genus Coptotermes; species Coptotermes formosanus. The sequence goes on from BLKM01012993.1 coordinate 1,304,485, forward strand.
TCATGTGCAAAGGTTTCCCATATCAACAGTACAAACCTGACATTTGTATGAAGTACTTCACAGTTTACAATGAGATGTACAATTCTTTCATGAAATTGCCAAATTCTGTGAGTTACAACACACAGTTCTGCAGCTGAAAATATTTTAATATTTGCTACACCAATTGTAACTCTAATGGAACTTTGTTAGTACAATTTTCAGTGGCCAAAAGAAAGTAAGAATATGTGAGTATATACTTAGTGTAGTTAACCTCTTTAAATGGCACCCTACCTCCCTGTGTAGCCAGATTTAAATGGTGGTTAAAGTTCCAACTGTTGCATTTTCATCTTATTTTTAGATCTTTGGTTCTTACCAGTAACATAAAGAATGCTCATAGAGAGCTTAACACTGCCCTTCTAGTGATGACAAGACAAAATGCTGGTGCAGTCAAACTTCGTGTCGTGAAGACTTATTGTGGTTGTTCGGACAAAGCAGCTGTCTGTGTCACAGACACAGTGGTAGTTAATACTAGTTGAATTAATTGGATCATTCTAATAAATAATTCATAATTTAACAACACTTTAGGAATAGCATAATCAGTATAGTGATTAGACTCTGAGCTGGATGATACAGAGTTCCAGTCTTGGCAGGGTAAGAGAATTTCCTTTTCTTCAAAGTGTCCAGACTGACTCTGGAGCCCACCCAGCCTTCTGTTGTGTGGGTACTGGGGGTAAAGTAGCCAGGGCATGAGGTTGACCACTCACTTCCATCTAGTGCTGAGTTTCAGAATGGGTGGATCTGTACCCCTACTCACCCTACATGCCTTCTTGACATGTAAGAGGATACGTTTTTTGTTATATGGTACTGTCTGAATAGATTATGTCTATACAGGTGTTCACAAACTTTCATGTAATTGTGTAACCAGGCATGTCACTGCCACCACAAAGTCCCACCACTGGATGCTGTTCCCAGACATGTGACTCCAGTGCACATTCTCACATTCTGTTTCCCTGAGTTTTATTATCATGTTATCCTCTCGTTTACATCTTGCTACCCACATGGTTTGTTTCCATGAGGTTTTCAAACCATAATTCTTTCTTTAGTTAGATTGCCATACGAACCTACATTGTAGGTTTTTTTTATGCTGTGCCATGTATGAAATGCAATAAATATTTATGTATTTGTCTTTGTCACAGAGTTATATAAAAGTATTACAAAAGTATAAGCTTTGAATTAAATGGGTATGTATTATTCAACTGTCACTGCACCTGCTGGGTTTTGTGGTGTCTTTCCCAAGCTGTTGTTGCTGTATGGGGCTAATGTCTTTACATATTTGCAAGACCACAGCCAGCTGTGTTCCTCAGTTCCTTAACTGAAGAGTGCCTTATCCTTCCCCAGAGCAGAGCAACTGTTATGGGATGTGCCAGCAAATGCAGGCCTTTTAAGTATTGTCCGGTTGCAACGTTTTGGCACTGTGCAAACGACCGATTTTTAGTCAGTCCACTTCGTATTTTCCGCAGGTGGTACTAGAAGGGTGTCGGGTTAGTTGGTTGCAAGTAGTTACAGAGTGGAGATCATTCTGTGTTGCCAGCTATTAGCTGAATAAAAACATGGTTCTTCGTAGAATACTGGTAGTGCATTATGGCCATATCTAGAATAGGAAACCATAGTCAGGTATGTGAGATAGTGTACAATATATAGAAATTTATGACAGAAGAGGCACTGAATGGAATAAAAATTCCGTTGAAGTATGTTTCTTCAAGAGCATTGGCTGCAACTGGTCTTTCAAAAAGAACACTACAAAGAATAAAGAAAGAAGGAAATGACATTGATAAAGGCGCGACAGTTTCTTTCTCAACACCTGGAAAGTCACGGCCAAAGAAGAAGAATATTGTTGCAGCTGTAGATGATTTCGGTGAAGAAGTCATAAGAAGACTTATTTGCAACTTTACGTCAATAAGAAGCAGAGGCCAACTCTGAAATCTCTTCTACATCTCATCCGAGAACACACCACTTTCCAGGGAGGCAGGACGTCACTAAGAAAGCTGCTGATGAAGCTAGGTTTCAGGTATTAAATTTTGTGCACAGTACTGCCCGTAATATTGTTTCTTGCAATATCTATGGGTGCTTACCCTTCTCTCTTCTGATAGATGGAAGAAGGTGTCCGACAATCGACAAGTCATTGTTGAACGTAGTGAAATTAGAGCTTCTAGAATGGCGTACCTCAGATCCATTCAGAAACACCGGCAGGAAGGCAGACCAATAGTGTATGTAGATGAGACATACTTGCACACTTCTCACACTACACCACGTGAATGGGCTGACGGCAGTGCACGGGGTGTCAAAGCTCCCATGAACAAAGGGCAATGCCTAATTATCGTCCACGCAGGTGAATCTAATTTAAATGTTCATTGTAATGTGAAACATAATTATGTTTGAAGTTCACAATTTTTTGATGATGGTGTGACATGTCAATTAAGAACATTACTTTGTACTTTGTCCATCATCATAGTTTAAGGGTCTTGGTAGTAGTGACGCGAGAAGATGTGGGTAGAGAACAGAGCTCTCACAATACATTATACGGCCTAAGCAAATCCTCACAGGCAGCAGGGAGACTGGACTCAGGAATATTTCTGCTTGCTTGCTACTGCAAGAAGACACCTCACTGATAACAGCATGTGATGACAGTGAGGAATGTACAGTCAATTAAAAAGTTTATTAACAGAATAAACTAATTACAGAAACTACTACAAAATATTTATACATTATGCTAATTAAAATGAGCAAGAACTTTTAACTTAGGCTCCCACCTGTTCACTGGTAACCAGGGCATTCTTTACACTTTCATTAATATTGGCTATAACTTTCACTTTGATGTGCTTCTTCCCCACAGATCAAGGGAAGGGGACGGGACAGAGTAGGTTTCTGCTTATCCCTAGCACATGAAGACGAAATAGAAGTAATTTTTAAAACGTTGCTCATTAACAGACTATGATAGTGGACAAGGTTGAAAGTTTCTTCATTATTAATTTTACCTGTATGCTTTCAATATGGTACAGGTAGTGCCAGATTTAGAAGGAATGATTCCTTACTGCATACTACTTCATTTACAGGAGGAGAGAATGGATTTATCCCCCATGCTCTTTTAATATTTCAATCTGGATTAAAAATGGGCCTGTCGTACAGAAATTAATGCAAGCAATTTTTACCAGGTGATCTTATGTACATAGTTCATTACATATAATTTGTTTTTACAAGGAGCTGATTAGTATAATACACAATTACTGAAGTCAGTAAGCTCAACTTAAGTTAGGTGAGGCAAAATTCTTCACAACATATCTGAAAATAGTGTTGTTCATATGACATAATTTTTTACATTAGGTGGCTACAGCAGAAACTGATTCCCATCCTTCCTGCAAATTCGGTAGTGGTACTGGACAACACAATGTACCACAGTGTCCAGACAGACAGGCCACCTACTGGTAGCAGCAGGAAAGCCCTCGTGAAGGAGTGATCAGATTCCCGTGGCATATGTTATGCAGATGATGTGATGAAAGTTGAACTCCACGAAATAATGAGATCGAACAAACCCAAATATAAGACGTTTGATGTTGACAGAATTTTGGCAGAACATGGACACGTTACTTTACATCTTCCACCCTACCGCCTGGAGCTTAACGCGATAGAAAAAGTTTGGGCTGTTGTGAAAAACTGGGTGGCTGCAAGGAATGCGACGTTTAACTTACATGACATAAAAAAACTAGCCGAAGAGAAATTTTCATTAGTGACATGGGAAGAATGGTTGTCAGTATGCAACCATCTTAAAGAAATTGAGAAAAATTACATTGAGAATGAACGTGTGTTGGACAATATCGCGGATAATTTGGTCATAACCATCGGGACATCTGAGTCCAATACAGATGAATTGGATGACGATGCAGATGCTTTTGGAATACTTCCATTGTCATCGGACTCTGACTGAAGAAATTATATGAGAAGGTAAGAACACAAACAGATGTTTTTAGAAAGAGAGGTAAGACACTGCAGTCACATTCTGTCCCCCTCATCTGCCCGCCCTATGAACCCCACTGCTATTGTACGTTAGGTGGCTCACGCATCGGAGTGCCATAACGTTGCGACCGGGCCATATCAAGTTACTGTGCATGGAGAAACCATAACAGAAACGCACTATGTAAATTTTTTTTTCTGTCAATATGCCATTGCATTGGTTTAAAGTGGCAGTAAATTTTGTCATTTCAGTAATCTGTAGAAATTGCTTTATGAGCAGACTACAGCCAGTTTTATGTTGTTTGCCTGAACAAACCATACAGTGTGAAAGTATAAGGCTGACTTAAGTTGCACGCATGTGTGGCGGAAAGTAATTTCACAGCATGAAGAAACTGCTGCAGCATGCTGGCAAGATGTGACAACATATTCTTAAAAGCATTTTCCTCAAAGAGGTATGAAAAGTACACGAGTATTGAATTTTTACCCTTTCAGTATGTTTCTTGCATGGAAATCTTAAACAGTTTCATGAAGTAACTGTTCATTTACATGTTTTTCCAGCATAAGGTGACAAAATAATGCTGTTACTTTGTAAAACTTATTTGAAGTTTGTTCCCACTGCGTACTTGGGGGTGGGCAGTGATGTCACATTCCAACTGCACTGTCATCTGGTCCCACTTTCGTTTTATGGTGCATGTGTAAGATGATCCATGGTGCCCCCAATCCACCAAAGTTTTATGTTTGGTTGAAGGGTTGAGGATTATAGTAAGTTCTATTTTGCTTTTATTATAGATCCTTATGATGTTATGTACATATCATTTCTAGTAAATGCTGTGTCCTTTTTATGATATATTTTATTGTTTTTTGATCCATTTCTTTTAGAAAAGTTACTTAGCAGAGTTGTTTTTTTTTGTACTAATCCTTTTCTCATGAAACATCTGCATTTGTATGGTGGCGCAGTTGGTTGATGCACTGCGCTACAAACTGGCAGGTCGTGGGTTTGATTCCCGATGGTGCCATTGGATTTTTTCATTGGCATAATCCTGTCGGTTGCACTATGGCCCTGGGGTCGACTCAGCCTCTAACAGAAATGAGTACCAGGAATATTTCCTGGGGGGGTAAACGCAGCCGGTGCATGTGGCTGACAACCTACCACCTTCATGTGCCGATTGTCTAGAAATCTGGGAGCCTCGACCTCCTGGAACCCTTTGGGCCTGTCCAGGCCTGTAATGGGACTGCTTTGCCTTTACCTTTACATCTGCATTTGTGTATGTCAACATGCCATGTGTAGATCTTTGATAGCAAGGTAAAATAGAATACAGGACCAATAGAGACGTTTAAGAGAGTAGATATGCCCAAATGTTACACACTTTCCCCTGAGATTGACTTGTAAGACATTTCTGTTTAATATCAGCACACAAATATGCTGCAGCCCACAACTTAACAACTAAGAGTACCTTAACAGTGGATCCTAAACAGAACTCACAGCTGGCTTTTCTTTTGCATAGAATTACAGTGCTGTATAGTTCTTATCATCATTGACATCGTCTTCACCACTGCCACAACCACCAGAGAAGTTTGCATGACTGCCGTGTTGTTATTTTATAACGTAAAATATTACCTTCCTGAGCGTTGTGTATCTTTCAAAGGTGTACGAGTATTACCATAGGTAACATCAGGAGCCAAAAGTAAGTGCTGATCCAGCCCCATAAGTTTTATGTTTTTATTACTAGTTACAGGGATTAAGACATATGGCACTGGGTTATCCTATACTACCATAATATTAGTTCATACCAAGTTTCGTAAATGTTGCTCAACTGGTTGAACAGTCAACAGAGAACAAATAAACAACATGACTATCTGTAAAGTATACTTTTCTCCTCTGTGGGAAGGATATTAGGCTAAAACACTGCAATGAACAATGTGGCAGTCTAATATAAATCATTCAAGCACACTGTAAAATAAATTTGAAATTTAATGGCTTATACAGATTTGCACCAAACCTTCATAAAGTCAAAGCAAGTTCACTTTCTGTGCTGTTTACTGTAACGTGAATTTCTTTACATTTGCTAGAATGAAATGTTGCACAGCTGTTGATTGTGTGTTTAAAGAGTGTAAGTTAACCTTTCAGCAACTGGGTTGGTATTTAAATTTTAGCTCATGATTTGTGAAAAATGTATCACTTGAAGAGAAAAAGATAAGATTATGAAATAGATGGCATTTTATAGAAAGTAGAACAGGGATTATGCAGCATGTGTAAAACATGCAGTAAATCTGTTTGTTGGCTCAATATTTAAAATGAAACTCTACACTTCATGAAACTCTAGGGGTGTTTTTAACATGCGTTTGGTTTGTTTAAAGGTTAATATTAGGTGAAATTTCATGGTGTCCAATACAGTATTTATGTATGAGTAAGTACGTTGTGCGGTAGCAGTCATTTCATACGTTTGGAAGTCACTAATGCACAGTGCAAATGAAGCACCCAAAGCAGTGTCCTGTATACTGTCTGCAGTACTTGGGGTACACATTGCTTTTGGTAATATGTATAAACTACTGTTGTGCATCAGGGTCAGTGTCTTCAGCATTCACCTCTGTTGCATCTTCCAGGTTTCTTCCTCCAAGAGACACATGGATGTAACTGAAACATATTGAGAATGACATCCATTTGTCACATAAAACTTGCCTGTGATGTTTATCACAATATTCTGGCTGCTTATGGGGCTGCAAAAGCTGGTTTTGTGTTAAAAATTGCCATTATCTTAGAAAATTGAAACTGTCCTTTAAGGGCTGTCACTTTCCTGAAAGTCAGGGTAAATGTTTCTGTTGATTTAATTACATATTAAATCAAACAAGTTGGGAAGTATACATACACACTCACTTGTGTTTAATTGTCTCCAAATTCATAAGACTTAACGGAGTTGACTGGGCATAAATGTGTGCTATGTTTTATACACACTGTTTTGCACTCTGATAAATATTTAGTGGGTTCCAGTCAAGAAGATACATGTGTATGTGTTCATGTATATTAAAGGTTAAAGTTCATCCTATAACATGCCATGAAGGCATAGGGTGGGAGTAGAGGTATAGCTCTACTGTTTCTTTAACCTCAGTATTAGATGGGGGTGGGTGGTCAGTGCCATGCCCCTGCCACTTTACTCCTGGGAATGACCTGGTACCCACTGTATAGGACAGTGGGTGAGCCCCATGGCCAGTCTGGAGGGGTGTAGAAAGTCTTGCCCCCACTGGGATTAGGTTCCTGTGTAGTAGTCTTTAAAATTGCCCCATTTATACAAGAATGGACGTGAATGACAAATGTTTTATATGACTCTCCAGTGTCAGTTGTAATCAGAGTGGACTAATATGTTCTTGACTTATTCCACGCATACAGACAGAGGAACAGAACTTTTCTAATAGGCACCCTGTTGGAATGTGAATGTGCCTAGCAGTGTTGTAATTTGAGTTGCAGAATGAATAAGGTGAAGAATGAATAATTTTTTTTTATTCTGAGAGCAGTGTGTGAAGAAGTTTGATAATATTCACATTTACACACACTGTATATGGATTAATATTTTCACTCTTATTTTAGTAAAAAAGATGAAGTTGTCCCTACACACTGTATGAAGGCATGTGAGATGAGTGGACGTATAGCTTCACTCATTCTGAACCTCAGAACTAGATGCAGACGAGTGGTTAACCTCAGACCCTGGCCACTTTACCCCTATGGAAGAAGCCTCCGGTATGCTGGGCGGGACCCAGAGCCTGTCTGAACATTTTGGAGAAGTGATAAATCTCTTGCACCTGTTTGGATTCGAGCCCTACACCATCCAGCATGTAGCTTAGTTGCTGTACCAAATATTTGTCACAGCTCCTCTTATTTTAGTAGGAGTGTCATTTTGTTATGTGATGTACTCACAAGATGAGAGTAAAGACACAAATCTGGCTGGCAAATGTGACCCAGAAGATGGCTGCAGGAGCAGAGCTGATAGTAGCATTATACACCTGAGTGTACAAGACACCTGAGACAAGAGGAACTGCGTTGTCTGCTGCAGCAAGAATCGCAAATACTTTCCCTGTGTGGAGAAACATTGCACAATAAAATCTTAATTGATTATGTAATTAAGGTACACAGGCGCAGTGCACTGCATTTTTTCCCGAAAGAGGGATTATGAATACCATCTGTTTGTAGTTACCCAAATCACAAGAAAACACTGATGTTAAAACTGTAAGAAAATGTGGGACCAAAAATAATATCCCTAACAACACCTGAAAGTTTGAAATAAATAGGGTAAATAATTGGAATAAAATACCTCGTTCTGACAATGGAACAGTCTTTGATGTCATTGATCTGAGTACCGGTGCAACAATGGGACCCACAGCCACTATGGTACCACCTGGAACAATGGTCAGTGTAGCAGCAACAATCCACTGTAAGTGTGCAACGGGTGATTTAATAGAAAATGTGCTATGTGAGTGCACAGGGCACTGCATAGTGACTGCCATCTATTAAAGGCATGAAGACGGTTACTTCATTCATGTTTGCTATTGTTAAAGTAACAAGGAACCACGATAGCGTAGTTGGTATAGCAACTAGGCTGGACAATCAAGAGTTTGAATCCCAGCAGAGGCAAGAGATAGGCTATTTCTGTTCTCCAGAATGTCCAGACTAGCCCTGGGGCCCATCCAGTTTCGTATTCAGTGGTACTAGTGTTTTTTCCTTGGGGTAGTTCGGCTGGTGCATAATGTTGACCACTCACCTTTGTCTGGCACCAAGGTTAAGATTGAGTGGAGCTATACTTCTGCTCCCCATATATGCCTTCATGGTGTGTACAGGGGTGACTTTACTTTGTTAAAATATTGGTTCACACTGTGAAGAGAGGCTGTCACTGTCAGCGTTCATTTACTCAAAAAAGTTAGATTTTGTTCAATTTGGTACTAACAATGCATAGAAGAAATTAATTTTGGTTTTGATTGGACAGAGATGACAGACTTTTTAAGGCCACTTGGTAAAACTTAAATCAGGAATAAGTTCTGCACGCACATGAATTTCATTTTCATCTACAAATATCCTCATGGGCCATATTTACCCACATATAAAGTGATTCCAACTTTACAGTCGTCAATTTTCAGGAAAGTACCTATACAGAATGTGCATAACTTCGTGTGCTTATTAAGCATGTCCCCATTTCAGACAATGAATTAGGAAAACCTCTTGTCCTGTGTTGGGCTAAAGGTGTTAAATTAACATTTCAATATCCATTTAATTAGTATTTTATTTAATGTTCTTAGAAACAAAACTTTGCATGCCCATCATTTTTTTCGCATGTCAGTGGTTGATTGTCACATGCCAGATAAGAATTTAGCATTTCGCCGGAACCGTTGTCACCAAAGATATGTGACAAAGGCACAGTTAGTGGACGGCCTGACACCTGCATGCAGAGAATCACTCCATTCTTTCCAAATAAGTATTAAAAAATGTGATGTGACAGTTAAGTTGAACTCTGATATATGTATAGCCAGCATACAAGAGGAATGTACGTCATTTTGTGCCAGTTGGAACAAAATCTGTCACATCCAACATACAGCTACACTAATGGTGTAATGAAAATGCAGGTCACTTACTGAACTGAAAATGAATATCGCTTACCGACATAAAATAACCATGAAACTTCTGCAACAGCAAAGACCACCCTGGCCAGAGCATGGGCTGTTGCTCCAACCATTACCATTGTTGTATCTCCCATTCGCAGTAGTTTTCCCATTATATGGATACCTAGTAGTGTGCCTGAAATAACAGGATGTGCTGAAAAGGGCCTGTATGTTTAATCACATGTATAACTAGCTGAAGGTTTAAGACCATTCTAGGCCTTCAGTTTTTGCTGCCTTTGTCTGGTACATAAGTTTGATAGTATATTCAAATGGATCTTGCTTGATGTGTGTTTTTAGTTTATGCAGTGACATGTTGCCAGCTGCTTATGTTATATAGTGCTAAATAAGAAACAGGTTGATACAGAATGGGTGAAGTGTTTGTGATCTGTTGTAATGTAATAACTCAGAATCTGTATATGAAGACTTCGGGGGGGGGGATGAAATGACAGGGTAGTGTATATAGATAAGACATAAAATAAGGACCTCATGAATATGGAGTTGGTGTCGTAAGTATTACACTGCAGCAATACACTTTGTACAAAACCTGATTTTAAACCTGTGATCACAGGTTGTTTACCCTTGATCTTACCTCCACCTCATTGAAGGCATACTGGCTTGTATTTCCTAGTTAAGTGGCCTTGTGTGCATGATTGAAGTCCAAATTTATGCCAACAGCAGTGGAGCTCCTGGTAGGGTCACCCATGCCAGACAGGTTTCAAATGAGTTGCCAGACAAAGAGAGTACACTGAGCCTGTAGGTTTGAGTTTGGGGTGTGGGACTCACAACACCATCCCAGTAAATAGACCCACATTGGGATTTCTCAAACTATGTTAGCCAGACAGAACCAACTTAGATGATCTAGCAAACACAAGGATATATTCAGTGATATTAATGTGGCCTATGATTGTGTTAGGAGACATGGCCTGTTTATAGCACTGCAGAAATCCTGGGGATCTGGGGCTCGAACAGCAAAGTGCTATATGTATTTGAACCAGTGGAGGGAGCATAGCTGATGTGTGTCAAGTGGGCTGTAGCACCAGAGAAGAAGGAGGAAGTGGAGGAAGATGAAACCTATAACAGTTTGTTGGCCATATTATTCATTCCCATTATCGTGCAGACAGAAACTGATTGTACACACATACCAACAACGTACGATGCATTTTGGAAAGTCCTGTAGTCACTGTATTCCTCAGCTGTCCACTGGAACTGTAGCTGTGTATACAGGTACGACATTGGCTTCTCATCTGTATAATCAAATGAGGCAAAGCAAACTTTTAACATCAAAGGCAGATGTTCAAATAAATAATATTTAGAAACTCAGTTCCTACTTCATAGAAAACACAGCATCTCCATTACAAGCTGGCTGATTGATACAGTTGAACAATAGCAATATTTATTTCACATACCAGCCATCCCCCAGAGAGTACCTCATGCGCACCATGGGATATGGAACTTGTCACAATACATGTACATATTAGCAATTTCATATGCTATGTCAAAATATATAATAAAACACACATATAAGTATAGAAATAATAAAACAATTAAGAGAGGAAAATTTCCTTACAGGCATAAACAACATATAATAAATCATCAATAATATGTTACACTTTGTTATGGTTAAAATACTCTTCCAGTGTAGAAGAGGTATTACAACACAGAAAATTCTTAATTAATCATTTAAATTCTTTGATATCATAGACTTTATACATTATATCAGATGGTAAACTATTAAAGACCTTTAAACCCATAAAATACGTAAGTCTTTGATACAGTGCTAAGTTAGATGTAGGATAATGAATGTCAGAACCATATCTAGTGTTTTTACCATGAATATATAAATTATGTATCTATTGTCCCTTAATATTGCACACACAACATAGTAGTGAGTAGATATATTGTGAATAAAAGGTTAGGATCTTAAGTTTACCAAACAGCTCCCTACATGACTCCATTTTTCCAGTATTTGTAATAATTCTTATTGCCGTTTTTTTTCTGGGGTCATTTAAAGATGTTAGTACAGGGGGGTGAAGCACCCCAGAATGTTATACCATAGGACATAATCGAGTGGGAATAAGAAAAATAAACCATAACTAATACTTGTTGAGACATTGTATGTTTTAGGGTTCTGAGGGCATAACATGTGGCATTCAGTTTCATTGAAAGTAAATCAATATGAGCTTTCCATTGTAAAGTACTGTCCATCCTTATCCCAAGAAATTTGGTACCAAACTTTATATCAATAGATTTAGTGTGGTATTTTAATTTTGTATCCAAAATAGATGAATTTTTGCTTTTAAAATGTAAGAAATTTGTTTGTGTCATAATTAAGCAATAACTGATTTGCAGAAAACCATTTAATTAATTGAGAGAATATCTCTGTACTATTCATCAAGAAATCAACACTGTTATTCTCAGTGATGACAACACTCGTGTCGTCTGCAAATATGACGGGAAGGGAATATCTTTCTAGTACAAATGGAAGATCATTGATATATATAAGAAGCAACAATGGCCCAAGAATAGAACCCTGAGGGCCCCATAAGAAACTCTTTTCCATTCAGTAGACAATATATAAAGATGATTATTTGAATTTATTAGTACTTTCTGGGATCTGTCCTCCAAGTATGCTTTAATTAAACTTAAAAAGTTGCCCCTTGTGCCATAAAATTTGAGCTTAGATAATAAAATACCATGACCTATGCAATCAAAGGCCTCTTTCAGGTCACAAAATATGCCTCCCACAACTTTCCTTCACTTAAAGCACCATAAATTTCATTTAGCAAATTAAAAGTAGCTATTTCTCTTGAGGAATTACACCTAAAACCATATTGATGGTTGGATAAAATATTATTTTCAGTACAATGTTGGTAAAGTCTTAAATATATCACCTTTTCAAATATTTTAGAAAAAGAAAGTAAATGTGGTGTAGGTCTATAATTCGACATAAAATTTGTGTTCCCGTTCTTAAATATGGGTTTGACAATAAAGTTTTAGTCTTGAGGGGAACATTCCTGAAGCCAGAGACTGATCACATGTACAAACCTAAGGTGAACTTATTGTTTCTGCACATGCCTTCAATACCTTTGTAGAAATCTCAACATATCCAAATGCATTCGAAGACTTAAGAGATTTAATAATATTTTCAATTTCTTTACTCGATGTAAATTTTATATTAGTACTAGGGAAGGGATCCAAAAAAATATTAGATAAGTATTCAGCTGAAGTGCTAATATCAATATTAGAGTTATTATGTGCATCATTAGATATTAATTCCGCAGTAGACGAGAAATATTCTTTAAAGGAATTTGATATAAATTGTTCATCACTAATTATATTGTCATTTGTATTTGGGGTAAAAAGTCCCTCTTGTCTTGATTTCCTTCCGGTCATAGATTTCACAGTATTCCACATAGTTTGTATTTTGTTCGTTGAGTTAATAATTTGCCTATCAAAATAGGATCTTTTAGTATCATTAATAGTTTTTTTAGAGTTTTACATATAAATTTATAATGATTCTTTAGTATTTGATTATTAAATCGTTTATTAAGTAGATAAAAATCTTGCTTAAGATCACATAATATTTTGTTTTTAGGTCTTATCCATCTATTGTTGCTATTATTATTACTCTTTTTTCAGTTTTCGGGCATGTACAATAGAAGTTTCTTAAAAATCTATTTAGGAAGCAATTGAAAATTTCATTTATGTCCTTTCCTTTAAAAATATCTTCCCACAATTGAAAGCTTAATTGAAAATTGAGTTCCATTAGTTCAGTGTGGTTTACTTTTCTTACAACACATGAGTTGGGAATAGACTGTAAATTATCTATGCTATAATTTGTTAGCATTTGTGCATCGTGATCTGAAATACCATTGTTGCAGGGCAACATAGAACAATTGTACATTCTAGAGTATTTAATGAAAATATTATCAATGATGGACACTGTTGAATTTTGAGTTCTTGTTGGAAAGTCCACAATATCAAATAGGTTATAAGAGCATACAATTAAATTCAATTGGTATTTCTATTATTATTAGTAAGATAATTTACATTAATATCACCACAGATGATGATTTCGGTTTTGGAATTCATTAAAAGCTTTAAAATATTATCTAAAAACTTTAGAAACTTGGCAAAGCCCCCTGCTGGTGATCTGTATATAGCTAATATATAAGTGACAGTTCTGTTCAAATGAATTTTCGGAGCACATGCCCCCATATCATAATCAGAGCAATAATTTTTAATGTCAACTTGGGTAAAGGTTTGAATAAATATACAAGCACCTCCATTTATGGAATTCCTTCTGCAGTAATTTGCTCCCAGTATATAATTGTCTATGCCTGTACCTAATAACTGAGTACGATTTAGATGGTGTTCTGTAATGCACAAAACATGTGGTAAGTCCGGATATAAGGAACTGTACAATTCGTCAATTTTGTGTTTCAGTCCACATATGTTTTGATGAAAGAGATTAAGGGAATTCTGTAATTTGTGAGTATTTGAGGTGTTAAGATTAAGATTCTTATTCATAGCATCAGAATTCGTATCATTACTTTTACTTAAAGTTACTTCGCCCATAAAAAATCCTCATTTCTGTTGTTTGGAACCTTCCTTAACCTGTTAGATACTCTAACTCTTGTATTACTTATAGAATGATCTATGTTTACTGGTCTTTCTACGCATAAAATGTTTGTGGCTTCTTCTTGTCCTGTTATCCATTCCACTGGGATAGGTAACCTGTCATTAGTTATAAAAAGTTTTTCTACAATTGTTTCTAGTTGCATGCAGACAGTTTCTTTACCCTTATGATTAAGATGGAGACCATGGTTAGTAAAGTAATTCCTGTCTGGTTCAATATCAAGGACAATAACATGAGTATCTAGTTCCATAAATTTTTTAGTTTCCTATTAAATTTCTGTACTTCCTGATTCACCTTAGATGAAGCTGCTAAATCATAACAGTGTGGGGCTGATGCTATTATTACATTCGTATGAGTATTCATCTTAACAAATTGAGACATATGTCTCAGACCCCTATCAATACTGTTGATTTGAATTAAATTGAATTTATTTACATTCCGTATATCCAAGTACTGTTTGACACCATAGGATATGGAACACGTCAAGTGCAAGTACATAATATCTGTACAATATTTTTTGTTTGAAAATTAACAAAATTATAATAAAAGATTAATATTACCATGATAAACGGGCACATACAGTCAAGTCTAAAGCTAAGCAAAATGGTATAGTAACATGCTTGAGAATACACTTTAGCTGTTGCTTGGAAATTAATAAGATTATAACACTCAATATTACCATGTTAATTGGATACATACAGTCAAGTCCAAAGATAAGCAAAATTCTATAGTAACATGCTTGAGAATACACCTTAGCTTAGAATTGATACTAGTTACTGTTTATTTACATTAAGATGATCATCTATGGAGTAGAAGGAGTAAGTATGTGAGTAATGTTTCAGTGCTGTTTTAAATTACTTACTATTATCAGTTAATTTTTTAAGACTTTGAGGGATGTTACTGAACACTTTGATGCTGAAGGAGTGAACTTCTTTTTGATGTAGAGATATATTTGATGTATGTTGGTGGAAGTTGAGTTTTTGCCTAGTATGTATGTTATGGATGTCAGAATTTAAATTGTACATACTTCTGTTTCTACCACAAATAATAGGAGTGACAGTATGTATTGTGAGTGAAATGGTAGTATTTTTAAATTTTTAAATAAATCTCTGCAAGAGAGTCTATTCCTGCTTCCTGTGATAATTCTAATTGCCCTCTTTTGCATTTTGAAAATTTTAGTTCTTTCTGTAGAGTTTCCCCAGAATATCATTACGTATGACATAGCAGAGTGAAAATAGGCACAGTAAAGCATTTTCAGCATTTCCTGAGACATTTAGGGTTAACAGATCTGAGTGCATAACAAGCTGCACTTAGCGTGTGTAGTACCTGCTCAATATGTAATTTCCAAGACAGTGTGTTGTCTATATGTAATCCAAGGAATTTTATGTCATATGCTTTAAAAATTGTTTTGTTAGTATAGCTTACGTCCAAGTTAATATGGAGTCCATTTTTAGTTGTAAATTGCATGAAATGGCTTTTATCAAAATTAGGTGAAAGGCTATTGGCTCTGAACCATTTATTTAAGTATTCAAATACGGTCTTTATGTCACTTATAAAATCTGTGGGATTAAGAGTTGGTAACTATTATACTAGTATCATCTGCAAACAGCATTGGTTTAGATTTATTTGTAACAAAATTTGATAAATCATTTATATAGAGAAGAAAGAGGAAAGGACCTAGTATGGATCCTTGTGGGACACCATGCCTTATTTTACCCCATTTTGAAGCTGCCTGATGACTAAAGTTTATGTTTTTTATTTCCACCCTTTGATACTTATCCATGAGGTGTGATTTAATCCAATTATTAGCTTTGCCATTTATTCCATACAAATTTAATTTGAACAGTAAAGTGTCATGATTAACACAATCAAACACTTTAGCTAAGTCACAGAAGATTCCGCTTACTAGTAGTTTGTCATTAAGGGCACGTATGATTGCATTACTTAATTCATAGGTTGCTTTTCTTTTGTTTGATTTTTCCTGAATCCAAATTGTTCTTTCACTAATATTTTGTTATGACATGTATAATTTTTTCCACCTAGGAAGAAAAGTACATCATTATTTGACAGTGTTGCAATATCAACTTGAACACAAGCTATTAGTGACTTAATGTTACAATTGGGTTTGGATTACCCTATAATTATCCTTCAGTGTGTCCTTTAACTTTCCTGTTTACCATGAGCATGACTGTCACCAAGAATTATTATCTTCTGTTCATTTATCTTGTCACTTTTAACAACATTACTTCTTTTTAGTTTAGCAAACTTGCTTTTAACATTATTTCCTGATGTCCATTCACTGATTCTTGATGGGGCCTTCTGAGTTCTGTTCCTTAAAGTGGTTATGTTGTTGATTTGCACCATAACTTTATCCTGGACTTCATCAGATAGGGTTTGTATTTCAGATAACACGTCATATCTATTAGTCGTTATAATATCATGCTGACTAGTATGTGCAGAACACTTTGTCGATTTACTACAATTTTTACCACTAACAAGTTTCCAGTCATTTCTTGAAGTTTCACTAGTATTCTGTCAACCACTTCCAACCTGGTCACATGGAACACCTGATTTAAACAATTCATCTTGCAGTATCTTAATTATAAACTGTGTCAATTTTAGTTCAGTTAGAGTTTCTTGAAGTTGGAACGAAAGTATATTACACTTTTTACACTCACTGATCTGGTTCCCACCACATTCCGTTTCGTCCTTTAGACTATTATTAATCTTGATTGCAGATTTCAGTTCGATAAGCAATTCGTGTAGTACCTGTTTCCATTGTGTATAACAAGGACGTTTGGATTCCCTGCTATCCTGTAAGTTATAGTTGCCTATTCTGAGAATCATTCGAAACTCAGAAGTACGAGTGAGGTTTGACGTTCTTGTGTTGTGGACTATGAAGATGACTGTCTTAAGAATGTAATGCCATATACTGTGGTAAATGTGTACCAGTGTTTTGGAGGAACCTGCCGCACCCATTCCACAACATGAAATCCCAGAGTACAGTACTCTTCAAATACATACCCACTGTGAGCAGTGTGCATAACTTTTTAATGTTAGTGCTAGTGGTACAAATGCACTGTAAGGGGTATGTGGGGAAGCAATCATAAAATGTTCTGATTTGAAGAGAACTAATTCATAACATTTTAGAGGGATTTTTATGCATAATGGTATGCATTTTTATATTTAAAGGTTCAAATATGAAGTTCATAGTATATATAAATGTAAGGCGGCCTAATTTCATGTTATATGGATGTAGAGTAATAGAATGCAGACTGACCCCTTTGGAATGTGTACAGAGCCATGGCAATGAAGAGTGTCAGCAAATACAGTCTTCTGTTTCCTGGTCGCTTCTTCACTACAGCTTTCATTGACTGTACCACATGATCAAAGTCAAAGAAGTCACCAAGTAAGTTGCAAGGTACTGGCTGCTGGCGTTCAGTTGTCCTCCACTTGAGCCGCCACAGAGTGTACAGTATTGCAGCAAGCAGCAAGGATGCATTGATGCCAAACATGATGGCATAAGAATATCCAGTAACAGAACTCCACAAGTATTTTCCTGCAGGAAATCATACCAACTTACCAAGGTATGTGAGATTTAGGTACTCAAGAAGTGTTGCTGAAGCTTGAAGTCTTCTGGGATGTTATGCCATGGTGATTGGTAAATAGTTGCTGTTGTTTCAAAGAACATCAGTAATTATTTACCAGTCAGCACAATGTAACATCCCAGAACTTGAATCTTCATCAAGGCATTTCAGTTATTTATGAATCTTTTACCAGCCTTGAGATTAATCTGTTCCTGCTACATGCTACTGGTGTTTCCATATTCTGTATCTAAAACTCCCTCTGGATTTGCCAGTGCCTATTTAATGAATGTTTTATCTACAACATCCAGTTGGTGTTTTCCTGTATTTGTACTAAAATAACCCATTCATGCCCACTGATAAAATGTAACTCCATCTACAGGTCCCACACTGTAGGTAATCATAAAGATTGATACAGGGACAGCTGCTGACATGTTTCATTTTTAGTCTACTGTCCTTTAAAAGCAAAAAGTGTACACTTGAAGTCACTATGCTATGTGTCTTCCATTTCAGCTTTTGAAGGAGTCAACTAATTGTCATGAAACCTGGTATAAGCCATTAGAGGATACCTAAGTACCGTACCTTTCAGTTTTGTACAGTCAGTAGTAACAACATTACAAGTGTGATAACCTGTGAGGTGGGATAAATGTCACCACTACTTACTTCAGGGTTCTGGACTTGTGTGCTTGGGGAAGTATGTGACTTATATACAGTAATATTTTTATGGACTATAATACTAAACATGGTAGCCACATAATTTCTTTCATCCTTCAGTTTGTTGGTGATAACTAATGAACTGTGTGAAGTGTGGTGTGAAAATGGATAATAAGCACATACTGTATGAAATATAATCTGTAATTTTGTATGGCGCAAGTAGTCTAGTCTGTAAGTCAAAAATTACAAATAGCTGTGGTATGAAACTTTGTGGTTATATCCAGCACATTTAGTGTACACAGAAGCTGTGTGTAAGTAATTATTTCTTCACAAAAATAGTCCAAAACAACAACAACAACAGTATTTATATATGTACGTGTGTACATGTGTGTGTGTGTGTGTGTGTGTGTGTGTGTGTGTGACCGGAAATGCATGCAACAGGAAAAGGAGGCTTTGTGAGTTGTGTTCTGAACTGTTTGTTATACATACAGTGAACCATGCTCAAACACATGGTCACATGACATTAATGTTTATGTGAAGTTTCTAACTGCAGACCATATGATTTCGAAGAGGAGAGATATTTGTTGATTGTGCATTATCTAACAATATTTTCAACTGCAGAAATTATGTGGTGTCCCATGAGATGATAGAAATATTATATATCATGAGCTGAAACATCTTAATTTACTGTTATAAAATAAGTCAGTTTTATCATTATAACATGAAATGAGTATACCCAGTGCAACACCAATGGGCATTGTTGAGAGATACGTGATGTCGAGTACTGTGACTCGAAGAGTGCGAGATTCAACTGTTGTTACATCAGCCACATAACTGAACACTGCTGCAAAAATTGCTAAATCTGCTCCAGTCACAGCAGAGGGTAGAGAAGCTGATAGTAGCACAACCTCAAGTGGCCACGTGACTGAAAATTACAAGATTGCGCTCATTATAGTTACCATCATTGCTACTACTACCATCACTACCATCTAATTATTATTTTTGTCATTGCTTTTACCACCACCACCACCACCACCACAACTACTACTACTACTACTAGCATTACATTCTGCAAAAAATTTATATGAAATGTTTAATGGAAAGTGAATTATTTGTCAGGAACATTTATTGGTCTGCCATAATTTATAGACAGCTTTCATCTGCCCAAGTTATTGGGAACCCTGGGGCACTGTTGTCCTAAACTGTTTGACAATGAACAGGTTTTTAGTGTGATATAAGAACTGTTGAAGTACTTTGCAAATACTTTTTTCTTTACCTTGCAGTGCATTAATGACAATCATGGTAGAGTAACAGAGTTTGCCAGCTAATCCCAAAAGTAGTGGCAGTTTCCTTCCTCGACGATCACTCCATGCACCCAAAAAGAGAGACAGCACCAAGGGAATGGCGTGTGTTGCCACATTATTATACTGATGGAAATCTGACACTACAACCTACAGCAGGAAGCGTAAAGAAATTTGTGCATTAATTCTAGTTTTTACACTTTACTTATTAAGTCCTGCCCCTTTTTACTCTACTAGTTTAAGGGTAAAATAGAAATTTGCATACCTTATTTGAACCTTTCCTCACCTAAAAGGAAGTTGTGCTATTATAGAAGACCCTGGGGCCCTAGACCAACTGCACCAGTGCTAGTCAGTTAATCAAATTTTGGTTAGTACAAAGAATGCATACAGAAAACATTTGGTTTAGCTTTGCAGTAATTAGGCTGAACCTCACTTGAACTTGCTTGTTGTATTCTTTGTACTGGTTGTCTGCAAGGTTGGAGCAGATGATGTCTGAGAAATTCAGATTGACACGGCAGGCTTTGTCCACAAAGAAAGCTTGTTCTACCACTGATGTCAGCATGAATGCCATCATGTACAGGAACATGACAGGCTCCACTGTAATAAGATGCCACCAGCGACATCTCTGTGGCCTTTCTTCCTCTGCTGGTACCTGTCAGATTAGTGATGTAACATACAAAAAAGACAGTTACTGCTCAAGGTTAAATGTGATATCTCTTACCAAATGAAGGGTACAGAACCCCTAATCATGTTACTTTCTTTTCAAAAATGTAAAACTGTAAATAAACTGTTTTTATGGGCGTAGAATTGATATCTCATGAAAAGGGAAGATCGGATGTTAAAACTAAACCACTAAGTTGAATATTAGGATGTAAAAGAGATTACATAAACTCACAGAGAAAATTAGATATTTAGGAGCTTCACATTTTGTATTCTTGACTTCATATGTGGTGGTTAGATCAAGGAGGTTGCACATACGGGAAAACAGGACGTGCTGGTACCCGGACAGTTTTAATTGCAAATAAATGTGGAATAGGAAGCTAGTATTATAACGTGTCTAGGCAAAGAGCTTATGTGAATGTGAACTGCATTAAACAGATTCAAGATATAGTCCTGTGATGGGCTGTAGTGGTAATGTTAATGAACCTTTAGGTTCCATAAAAGTAATGTTTCCCCTGTCCATGACATGAAGGCATTCAGGGGGAGTAGAGTTATAGCTCCACTCATTCTTAGCCTCTGCTCCAGATGAAAGTGAGTTGTCAACATCATACCCTGGCTGCTTTACCCCCAGGAAAGGACACCAGTAGTGATCGAATAGGAGGGCTTGTGGGTCCCAGAGCCGGTCTGGACGTTTTGGAGAAGAGAAATATTTTTTGCCCCCATCGGGATTCAGGTTCTATAACAAAAGGAGAATCGTGAATAGTTTTGTTCATGACAGGCCCCCTGGACACCCTGCTGTCGTCTTTTTTACAATTTTTTATACATGACTTTGTGTATGTTTAAAAAACATGCCCATGTTATCTTACATACAGAATTCCAACATTGCCCTGTTTGTTATAATCCTACTGGTTCTTTGAGCTCGTAATGGTTTTTAGATAGGCACATTCAGCCTTTGATGTCGATGTGCCTCCAGTCACACTCGCTTGAACATCTGAGTAACTATTACTGTTGAAGGGATGCTTTATACCAGGGAGTAGGTTGCTACCTAAAGTTGACAGAAGAAAGGTAAATGCCTGGAAATGTATGTTAATGATTTTGCACACATATTGTTCTGGATGTTGCAAGTTTTTCCTACAGTTAAATGTACATAACCTGCATTGTTGGTGGCTGGAAGAAAGAAGACAGAGTTTTGCATTGCCAAATATTCACATGGGTTAAAAGATTTGTTTCTATGGAACTTGGAGGAAAGTTTATCAGTGTCTTCAGAAAACCCACAAACTAACTCCATGGAGCAGAGTCTGTCTTGAGAATCTAATAGTTCCTCAGCTAATCATGAATTTCCCCACATTTTATGAAATCTGAAGGTTCATTACCATGTTCATAAGAGCCTGCCACTTGTCCATATCTTGAGTCAGATGAATCCAGTCTTCTCTGTCTCATCCTGGTTGTGTAAGATCCATTTTAGCATCTCTCAAAATCCATTACATACCCAATCCTGACCCAGTTCAATTTACTTCACCTATTCACAAACTGTTTCTGAAACACCTATTTTTATTATTATCCCATTTAACTAGAGATTGAAAATTTTCATTCAAACATTCAAATCAGATTTCTTACATGTGACAGATCCTGTTCATTCATATCTGCCATTAGAAGGAGCTGTTACCCTTGTGATTAGAACTCTAGTTATCTACTAAGTGAGGCACTGAGATTTCTTGTTATCAACTTCTGTAGGGTTGAGTGCCAGAGTGGCCTAATTCATACCCTTCCTTCTGAAGTCACCAATTAACCTCTTTTTTTTTTGGTTTATTTAACATCCTTATGCCAACTGCATGGATGTTAAAGAAAAAAATCAGAAATTACTGTACACAATTGTGAACAGTAATTTTGAAACGGCGTGGGTGAAGCGTCCATCTTCTCTTTATTTGTAGTCTCATTGTGCTGCATATGTAGATCACTATTGCGTAAAATTCTGATTGTTTGTGTGCAGTGTTTGCATATGCCAGCATGTTTTCTCTGATATGGTCCAGATAGAAAGTGTGTTTCTTACACTGTATTCTTGGCCAATTAGTGATCACTAGCAGCTTACATGTAACAATGAGTGACCCATGTAATCAAATGTGTGATCACCACACTTGCTTTTCTCAAATGGGAGTCTGCGTGCTGAGTAAACTCTACACAGTAGAACATAAACTGGGAGTTTTTTCTTTGCTGTTTCCTTTAAGTTTTTCATTATCTTAATTTTATGGCTATTGTTCCTACAAAAATTATTGTTTCTGAAATAAATGAAAGGCTGCAAATTATTATTCAAATAGAAAATTAGGCACATTAACAAAATGGAAACTACACATTCTGTGACTTTATTAGGTTAAAACTCCCTTTATTTCGTGAATTTATGATTGTCTTATGAAAATATGATTTTCTCATACCTACAATGAATGCATTTACAGACTGGAGAGTTATAAAACACAGTGTTCCACAAGGATAAATTAGATACTCATGTTACTGTCCTTGATACTGAACCAGACAGGAATTACTTTACTAACCATGGTCTTCATCTTAATCATAAGGGTAAAGAAACTGTTTGCATGCAACTAGAAACAATTGTAGAAAAACTTTTTATGACTAATGACAGGTTACCTATCCCAATGGAGTGGATAACAGGACAAGAAGAAGCCACAAACATTTTATGCGTAGAAAGACCAGTAAACATAGATCATTCTATAAGTAATACAAGAGTTAGAGTATCTAACAGGTTAAGGAAGGTTCCAAACAACAGAAATGAGGATTTTTTATGGGCGAAGTAACTTTAAGTAAAAGTAATGATACGAATTCTGATGCTATGAATAAGAATCTTAATCTTAACACCTCAAATACTCACAAATTACAGAATTCCCTTAATCTCTTTCATCAAAACATATGTGGACTGAAACACAAAATTGACGAATTGTACAGTTCCTTATATCCGGACTTACCACATGTTTTGTGCATTACAGAACACCATCTAAATCGTACTCAGTTATTAGGTACAGGCATAGACAATTATATACTGGGAGCAAATTACTGCAGAAGGAATTCCATAAATGGAGGTGCTTGTATATTTATTCAAACCTTTACCCAAGTTGACATTAAAAATTATTGCTCTGATTATGATATGGGGGCATGTGCTCCGAAAATTCATTTGAACAGAACTGTCACTTATATATTAGCTATATACAGATCACCAGCAGGGGGCTTTGCCAAGTTTCTAAAGTTTTTAGATAATATTTTAAAGCTTTTAATGAATTCCAAAACCGAAATCATCATCTGTGGTGATATTAATGTAAATTATCTTACTAATAATAATAGAAATACCAATTGAATTTAATTGTATGCTCTTATAACCTATTTGATATTGTGGACTTTCCAACAAGAACTCAAAATTCAACAGTGTCCATCATTGATAATATTTTCATTAAATACTCTAGAATGTACAATTGTTCTATGTTGCCCTGCAACAATGGTATTTCAGATCACGATGCACAAATGCTAACAAATTATAGCATAGATAATTACAGTCTATTCCTAACTCATGTGTTGTAAGAAAAGTAAACCATACTGAACTAATGGAACTCAATTTTCAATTAAGCTTTCAATTGTGGGAAGATATTTTTAAAGGAAAGGACATAAATGAAATTTTCAATTGCTTCCTAAATAGATTTTTAAGAAACTTCTATTGTACATGCCCGAAAACTGAAAAAAGAGTAATAATAATAGCAACAATAGATGGATAAGACCTAAAAACAAAATATTATGTGATCTTAAGCAAGATTTTTATCTACTTAATAAACGATTTAATAATCAAATACTAAAGAATCATTATAAATTTATATGTAAAACTCTAAAAAAACTATTAATGATACTAAAAGATCCTATTTTGATAGGCAAATTATTAACTCAACGAACAAAATACAAACTATGTGGAATACTGTGAAATCTATGACCGGAAGGAAATCAAGACAAGAGGGACTTTTTACCCCAAATACAAATGACAATATAATTAGTGATGAACAATTTATATCAAATTCCTTTAAAGAATATTTCTCGTCTACTGCGGAATTAATATCTAATGATGCACATAATAACTCTAATATTGATATTAGCACTTCAGCTGAATACTTATCTAATATTTTTTTGGATCCCTTCCCTAGTACTAATATAAAATTTACATCGAGTAAAGAAATTGAAAATATTATTAAATCTCTTAAGTCTTCGAATGCATTTGGATATGTTGAGATTTCTACAAAGGTATTGAAGGCATGTGCAGAAACAATAAGTTCACCTTAGGTTTGTACATGTGATCAGTCTCTGGCTTCAGGAATGTTCCCCTCAAGACTAAAACTTTATTGTCAAACCCATATTTAAGAACGGGAACACAAATTTTATGTCGAATTATAGACCTACACCACATTTACTTTCTTTTTCTAAAATATTTGAAAAGGTGATATATTTAAGACTTTACCAACATTGTACTGAAAATAATATTTTATCCAACCATCAATATGGTTTTAGGTGTAATTCCTCAAGAGAAATAGCTACTTTTAATTTGCTAAATGAAATTTATGGTGCTTTAAGTGAAGGAAAGTTGTGGGAGGCATATTTTGTGACCTGAAAGAGGCCTTTGATTGCATAGGTCATGGTATTTTATTATCTAAGCTCAAATTTTATGGCACAAGGGGCAACTTTTTAAGTTTAATTAAAGCATACTTGGAGGACAGATCCCAGAAAGTACTAATAAATTCAAATAATCATCTTTATATATTGTCTACTGAATGGAAAAGAGTTTCTTATGGGGCCCTCAGGGTTCTATTCTTGGGCCATTGTTGCTTCTTATATATATCAATGATCTTCCATTTGTACTAGAAAGATATTCCCTTCCCGTCATATTTGCAGACGACACGAGTGTTGTCATCACTGAGAATAACAGTGTTGATTTCTTGATGAATAGTACAGAGATATTCTCTCAATTAATTAAATGGTTTTCTGCAAATCAGTTATTGCTTAATTATGACACAAACAAATTTCTTACATTTTAAAAGCAAAAATTCATCTATTTTGGATACAAAATTAAAATACGACACTAAATCTAGTGATATAAAGTTTGGTACCAAATTTCTTGGGATAAGGATGGACAGTACTTTACAATGGAATGCCACATGTTATGCCCTCAGAACCATAAAACATACACTGTCTCAACAAGTATTAGTTATGGTTTATTTTTCTTATTCCCACTCGATTACGTCCTATGGCATAACATTCTGAGGTGCTTCACCCCCCTGTACTAACATCTTTAACCTTTTAAATCCTAGCAGTAACTTTACATACGACCTGGTTTAACATTAAAAATTCTAGGTAGTGCCCACATTGTGTTTATGTGTTTTGTACGGATCTCAGAACAAACAGCAACTTTTGCCTTATAAAACATTAAGACACTGGTTTTTATAACCGAAGTGGAGACTGTTTACAATGCAGTACGCACTGAGTCGTTATATAAAACAGATACGCTTCGTCTCTAAAGGGTTAAATTACAAAAAAAAATCAATAAGAATTATTAAAAATACTGGAAAAATGGAGTCATGTAGGGAGCTGTTTGGTAAACTTAAGATCCTAACGTTTTATTCGCAATATATCTACTTACTACTATGTTCTGTGTGCAATATTAAGGGACAGTATATACATAATTTATATATTCATGGTAAAAACACTAGATATGGTTCTGACTTTCATTATCCTACATCTAACTTAGCACTGTATCAAAGACTTATGTATTTTATGGGTTTAAAGGTCTTTAATAGTTTACCATCTGATATAATGTATAAAGTGTATGATATCAAAGAATTTAAATGATTAATTAAGAATTTTCTGTATTGTAATACCTTTTCTATACTGGAAGAGTATTTTAACCATAACAAAGTGTAACACATTATTGATAATTTATCACATGCTATTTCTTTCACTGTAACAAAGTGTAACACATAATTGATAATTTATCATATGTTATTTATGCCCATAAGGAAATTTTTCTGTGCTAAGTTTTGCATTATTTCTATACTTATATGTGTGTTTTATTATATTTTTGACATAAAATACGAAATTGCTAGTATGTACATGTGTTGTGACAAGTTCCGTATCCCATGGTGTGCATGAGGTGCCCTCTGCGATGGCTGGTATGTGAAATAAATATTGATATTGATAGGTCCTTTACTTTTCATTCTTATAAGTGATTAATCAAAATAGTATAAATGGAAAATCAGAATATAGGGAGGTTGGTAGGTTGTAGGATAGGTTCACCAGAAGTGGGTATATCGTAGTGTTGCTTCAATGACAAAAGCAACTCCTCAGTAAATTTTAATATGCTGTGATATAATATAATCAACCCATGCATGTTGTACAATATGCAGTACAGTGCTGGACTATTATGCGCGGATAGCTTGCTCTTGATGAGTCTTGATGCTGCTGGTACAAACGACAAACACACACTGGTGGCTGTTCTGAGGCGGCTTCTTTTATCCTCCCGCACAGCTGAGTGGGCAGAGCTTGTGTGTTGGTGAATCGTAATGCCACTGGCTAGCAGGCAGGACATTGTTGCCAGAGTGGGGAAGAATGACTATGGATTCAGGTCGGTCACTGCCCTCTGTGCTGTGTTGTGATGAGGT
Organism: Coptotermes formosanus; assembly: GCA_013340265.1. NCBI lineage: Eukaryota > Metazoa > Arthropoda > Insecta > Blattodea > Rhinotermitidae > Coptotermes > Coptotermes formosanus. The sequence continues at coordinate 1,331,648 of BLKM01012993.1, forward strand.
TCGGAAATAGTGACTTCCGCTAGCAGTGTGGTGTGTATTTCTGTGGCCCTGTAAAGGGCCGCTCTGCATGCAGTGGGATGTTCCCACAGGAACAAATTTTATTTTCAGCTTATACTAGTATGCAGTATTGACAATTCTAATCTTGAATATTTTAAAAATAATAAGAAATTTAATTTTAATCCTTAAATCAATGGTTCAAAGCCAATACACTGTCATTAAATTTTTATATAACCCACTTCTTACAATTCACAATTAAAAATAGGCCTCAAATTGATCTGGACATTTGTTATGCTAACAAATTAATTTCTAAAGCATATATTACAAAATTTCTTTGAATATATGTATGTAGATGGTACACTGTCTTGGAAAATTCTTATTGAAAAAAATTATGTACAAATTAAGTACAGCTTGTTATGCAGTTAGGTCAGTTAAGCCCTTTATGTCACAGGAAACACTGAAGGTGTTTTAATATGTTTATTTTCATTCCGTTATGAACTATGGAGTGATATTTTGTGGGAACTGTGCACATAGTGCAAAAACTTTTAAAATACAAAAGAATATAATTAGAATTATTACAGGTTGTGGAAGTAGAGACCCATGTAGAGATTTATGTAAGAATTTAAGAATTCTACCTCTTCAGTCACAGCAAATACTACCACTTCCCTTACTGTTGTAAACAACAAAGTAAATTCAAATTAAATTCTGATGTCTATAACATAGATGAAAAGGTAAAGCTATCCCATTACATGCCCTTAGTCCTCTGGGCGGTTGAGGCTTCCAGAATTTCTAGACAATTGGCACATGGAACTGGTAAGGTTTTTAGGCCTACTGACCAGCCGCATTTACTCACCAAGAGATACCCTTGTCACTTATTTCTGTTAGAGGCTGGGTGGACCCCAGGGACGTAGCTATAACATAACTACTAGACAAAGATATAACTTCCATGAACCTTCACCAAATTTATCACTATGTTAAAAAGGAGTCCACTCAATAGGCATGAAAGTGCTTAACAGTCTCTCAGAAAGTATAAAAAATGTCAGTGATAACCGTAAACAATTTAAATGAGCCCTGAAGAATTGTTTACATGTTCATTCCTTCTACTCTATACATGAATACTTTGATGTAAATAGAGAATGACAAGCTAATCTAAATCACTTTCAAGCTATTTGTATTGTACCAACAACTATTGTATGTATGTAATATTTTCTTTACTTGTTTTATATCCAAGGTATTAATCTGTTTTGGATTCACAGGATGTCTATAAATTCAAATAAATTTAAATACTCCGCCAAGAGTTTCCGTCCAGCTAGCGCCAGGAGGCAGCTGGTCAACACGCCAAGCAGAAAGGATGTAACCGCGGACGAACGTTATTGGAAACGAAGCGCGAAGTTCTGTGGAGTTGGCGACTGAATTTTAGTCGGTTAGACGCTGCAGTACGTTAGGCAAAATTTTAATCGTGAACGAAAGGAACTCGATGAGCTTCATCTACCAACATTACGATAAACTGCATTACTGAGCGAAACAGAATGCATAAATGAATGATTGGGCGTTTCCTTTGCTGAACTTGTCGACAAATGCTGACAGATGTGAGATGTGAGAGGTTCTTGGAAGTGAACAGATTGGTGTTAAATTATGGAAGACGACGAACGAGAAGGTTTGATAATCCGTGTCAGTAGTGATAACGAAGAATTCACAGACAATGAAGATTCTTTCGATGGCACGAGTGGCAGTGTCCAGCATGAAAATAAGACGAATCCTTTCTATGAAAAGCTGCAATTTATCTGTGTTGGTCTGTTGTTATGTTTTTCTTCTACTACATTAATAATTCTCTTACCCCTCTATTTGGAGGTTGTGGATGTTTATGGCGACGCGTATATTGCAATGATTTTCACATGTTCTGTAACAACTCTTGGGTTATTTGTGGTGTCATGTGTGTGTGGAAGATTTGGAAATGGTGTTAAAACAAGTCTGATGCCACCATTTGGATTTTCGTCGGCTCTTTATACAGGCTTAATTTATGGAATAAGTGGCTTGTTGGTGATATATTCCCTTGAAAGGAAGAAAGTCATGTGCCACCTACAGGATCCTATCAAGGGGGTTGTGCTCATCTTCTCATTGGTCTACTATTTCTTTTTCTGCAGGAAAAGTATGTATTACAGTCATGTAGTTACGCATAAGAAGTAACCTTACTTTTAAATGAATAGTGTTTGATAATTGTTGAGGATTAACTTGAGGGCACTGGAATGTATGTTTTACTACAAATGTCTTTGTTTTGATGAGGATACTAATCCTGCACCCAAACAGAAAATTGTATTGAATTTCACAGTACATGGAGATGATTTTAAAGAAACTCTGTAACTAAACCAAATAGCCATTGGGCTTATTTATCCTAATTGATTATTGAGTTCTGTTGATTTGGGGAAATCTTATTTAAATAGATTTGAACTCAATTTAACATCACAGTATTTGGCTTTTGGAGTTTGAACAGGTGCAAAAATAATGCAATCCGTGGAGAAAGTGAAATTAACATGGGTGAACTAAATATAGTTGAAATAGATACATAATAATAGTGTGTGTGGATATGCAAAATGTTGGCCCAAGCAGCAGAGTTTAGTCAGAATTTGTTTTCTGTCCCACACAGAGCGATTAAGATGAAAGTATAAAAATAAATTATGAACTTAACCATATTGACAGTTAAAAATTAATAAATGCCTATTGAGTGGTTCTAGGTAGTTTTCTTGCATAGTTTTAACAAGTTAATTTGAAATGGCTTATAATTTTCCTCCATGTAGAATGCACATTAAGCAGTTTTATCAACAGAGCATGTATACAGGTTTGTATATCTACTTAAGGTATCAAAAGTATGCTGGTTTGTATGAGGTTTATCATAGTCTACAGTTCAGTAGTGCCTCTTGTGCTCATATAATGGTAAAAAGAAACATACCTGGCAAGCAGTATAGAACATCTCTTGGATGACATCCAAGGCCAACTACCTGGGCAGTGGTAAATGTGAAAGTTTATTTATTTAGGTCATGTAACATGTATATTTGTGAACCCTTCAGAGATTCTTGAAACCAGCTACTTGTAAAATAGTGGTTATTATTTATAATTATGCTTAAGGTTGTTTTAACTGGGATAGCAAAGTCACGTATTTTTCCTGATTGTTCAGGGCACAAGGGCAGAGAATGACATGGCAACTTAGTTGATGACCTTGAAGTGGGAATAGTAATCCTCATAACAAGTAACAAAGGAAAGTTGTAGGTTTAATTTTGATTTCACAGAATGCTGGCATATGCAAACCTTTGAAAGGGCCCAATGTTTTTGTATTTCTTGTTAACCAGGTAGGAGGCAAAGATAGTATTATTTGCAGATAATAGAGATATGTTGGATACAGAAAAAAAAACTTGAAATATAAAATTGAAAAGATCATGGAGAAGCTGCAGTCATTGTTTTATAAGGGCAATCTTATTATATATACAGAAAAACCAGTGGTGTTGCCTTTTTATACCAGACAAAATAGAAATGAGTTAAAACCACAGCTACAGTCAACAATATGGGAATGGCTTAGAAATCAGAATTCAAGTTTGTATGCATATTTGTAATGCCCAATACTGAAGAAGGGGACCTTTTAATTTGTTCCAACTGTAGAGGGATCAGCCTGTTAAATGTAGCGTACAAGATACTGTTGAACATACTTTATGGACGACTATCTGTATATAAAGAAAAAATTGTAGGGAATTATCAGTGTGGTTTCAGGCCAAATACAGCCAGAGTAGAGCAGATCGTCACCGTGTGGATGTTGTCACAAAAACAGATGAATATAACTTAATGACATATCATCTGTTTATTGATTTTAAATCAGCCTATGGTACAGTGGATAGAGAACAATTATATGAGGGGCTGAAACAGCTGAAAATACCGGACAAGCTGATAAGACTAGTGAAAATGACAATGATGGACACTAGGAACAGAGTGAAAATACTGGATGATTTGTCTGATGAAATAAGAACAGAATGGGGTCTGCGGCAAGGAGATGCATTGTCATGTTTACTATTTAACATAGCACTGGAGAAGGTTATGGTGGCATACAGAGAGGCGGCACTGTGTATTATAAGCTTATGCAGCTGTTAGATTATGCTGATGACATTGATATTGTCGCCAGGACTCTGATGGCATTGAAAGAAGTCGTCCTTTCACTGGAAAAGGCAGCGAAGAGAATAGGTCTCCTGGTAAATGAACAAAAAACAAAATATATGGTCTCTGCCCACAGCCATTTTAAAGAAAAGTGCTTTATTGTAGGAAGTTATAAATTTGAACGTGTGGAAAAATTCTCCTACTTGGGCTCCCTAATAAGTCATGATAATGATGTGAGCCAAGAAATAAAACAACACATTTTGGTTGCTAATAAATGCCATCATGGACTGGCCAGACAACTGGAATCTAGGTTCTTATCATGCCACAATAAAATAAAAATATATAAGACACTAATCAGGCCAGTAGGGGTATGTGGGTCGGAAACATGGCCATTAAAGATAGGAGACATTGAAAACCTTGAGATATTCAAAAGGCGGATCTTGAGAGCAATTGGTGGCCCTATCAAAGAAAGAGAAGAATGGCACATGAGAAACAATAAGGAGTTATATGACCTTTACAAGGAGGAGGATATAATCACATTCATAAAGTTGGGATGGCTGAGATGGGCAGGGCATGTCATTATAATGGAGGAAGATAGATCTGTGAAGAGAATCCTCATTAGTAATCCAGGAGGTGCAAGGGGAAGAGGAAGACTGAAAAGGAGATGTGAGGATGGAGTGGATGATGGTAGCAAGTCCATCGGAATACGGAACTGGAAGAGTGTTTCCCTGAATTGGAAAACCTGGTATAAGTGACTAAAGAAGGCGTTGGCCCCTGGAGGGCTGTTGCGCCAATGATGATGATGATGATGATGATGATGATGATGCATATTTGTATATAATTACAACAGAATATATTAAATGGAATGTTCACCTGAAGTAACTAACCTCAATATTCAGCAAAGTATATGTCATTATAGAATCTTTAAAGAAAGTAAGGAGCCCACATGCCATGAGGAGTAGCTATTTTACTAATTTTTATGCCCAACTGCGGTGTGGTTCTTAATGAGACATGATAAAGTTGGTGCATATTTACATTATTCAAAGTTGGTGCACATTTACATTATTCAATATGCAAAGCACTGGGCATTGACACAACAGACAGATGGTACATACAGACAGAGAAGTTACAGCAAATAGGTGAGATGTAATAATTAAAAACAAAAAAGAGAAAACATGCATACTGATAGGTGTGGCAATACCAGCAGACAGAAATGTCATGCAAAAGGAAGCAGAAAAGAAACTAAATACTAGAGTTTACATTTAGAGAGACAATGAATGTGGAACATGAGATGTGTGATTATACCGCAGATAACTGCAACCACCAGAGTAGTAACAAAGAATTTAAAGAAAAATTTGGAAGCCATGCCAGGAAATCACTCCATTGATCCACTATAAAAGACAGCTGTACTTGGAACATCACATGTAATACAGAAAGCATTGCAGTCTGAAACTTGAACCCTGAGTGGTGGGGATCACTGTTGGTTCAAGAGGAGTACCAGGGAGGAAAGGCCTGTGACAACAGATGACGACGACGACGACCAAAGAAAAAAAAAACCAAGCTCTCCATGTTAAATTTGTAATACAGATCTTTATAAAGAAGGGTGGTAAATATGGGAATTAAATTATCTAACAAAGTACCTAATACTATAAAGGAATTGGACAAGTACAAGCTCTTTTAGCAATTTTAGGTTGTCTGTGTTTCAGCATACATTTGTTCGGTGGAGGAATGCATGTCATGTTAATGTGGTTGGCCCTGGCCAATGAGGGAAAGAAGAGTTGATGATTTATCATCTTCATCAATAAAAAACCAAAACTTGAGTACCTCACTGGTTTTAAATATATGTTTTCACCCTTGTTTTCATCTGTCATGCTGTCAGCAGCAGTGGACTTTGTGAGTCCTAAGACATGGTGCAGATGGTTATCAGTGTTTTGGACAGACCTGCTGTCTGCATCTTCAGGGTAATATTGCTAATCATCTAGCCAACTGGGAGGTGTGAAATGCCAGATATCTCAGTCTTAATGTTCACTGCTGTGACAACCACTCCTGTGTACTCATGAATGCTAAGTTGTGATTCTAACTCTTAGATGAACTTATACAGGTAGTGAACAGTGTCGAATGAAATTGTTGTAACAACGAAACTATTCAGAAATCTGCATTCAGTGAGTAAAATATCTCCTTCTGTTACTTTCAGTGATGGGTCTTCGTAAGATTTTCTGCTCTACAACCATCATTGTTGGGCTGTTTATTAGTGTTGACTATGGCTTGTGTGATGAGTTCCGATGTCGCGGCAATGAGCGTGAGCGACGAAGTGATGATGCTGGAGACTGGAGTTGGCAGAGCCATTTTGTATGGACATTTGTGTACATTGTGGGGCTTGCACTCTGGAGTCTCAACTATACTTTGTTGGAAGGACGTCTGGTTGTGTCTGGGGTAAGACTCAAGCTTTATAGGCCAGACTGAAGCAAGGACGTATCTTTGTGCTTGACTAAATTTAACCAAGATATTGTTTCCTCTTGTATCATGTGTGTGGAATAATAAGGGTGTTCATGATTTCCATTCTGCTGCAGTGTAAATGCTTAGGAGAAATACTGGTTGCATGTCTTTTTTATTCACATAGAATAGTTCAAGTTTTTACATATATACTTCCTTCTACTTCAAGTCTTCTGGGTTGACTTGCTCTGTTGACTGGTCAACTGAGCATGTCAACCCAGAAGACTTGACTCTTTGGCAGCAGCAATGTGGAAACCTCAGATCTCACTGTATGGGAACGTCTTGGCTCTGTGAGTGACTACAAGTTTCTCAAGAAGGACTCAGCTCCATGGAGTGAGTGAATTAGTTAATTTGTTAGAGACCAACAAATTTTATAAGTTTACCACTTCTAAGTTCCCATCTAAGGTTAAAATATAAAATATTGTGACATATAAGCTAGAGAAGTGGGGATATTATGTTGGAATATCACTCTTTGCAATAAATAAATAAATACAAATGAAACTAGTGCAGCAGCAGCAACAGCAGCAACAACAATGAGAGCACTTCATTAAAGAATGTTCCAGGTGTGGCTTACTGTGGCAGTTGGGCAACTTTACACATTTCTCTGTGTGTGTGGTTCCATTTGGCTTTCTTGATAATGATGTTGAACCTCAAGGTTTCATACCAACTCGGAATTTCTTGATCAGCTGAACCACCTTCAGCTTCTGAATGCAGATCTACTCTGATCCACAGGGTTTCACTTATGTAGGGACTGGAAGCTCTCGTCTTGTCACTGTCTCCCGTTTAGTTTCTGCAAGAGACAGCCACTCTCTTTCATCCACATGTCACTTGCGTCCACTCTTGCAGATCACAGACGAGAGCCAACAGGAGCAGCCTGTGAGCTTTGTTGCCAAACAACACAGGTTTGTATCTGTTCACATATTCCCACTGTTTTGGTTGGTGGAGGGGAGAAATGCTAATGGTAATGCTTCTGACTTCTGTTCAGGAGGTGCCTGGTGTGAATCATTGTTACTGATGATTTTTGTGGTTTTTGTCTGTACCTCCAGGCAAGTGATATGTTATTATCTCAAATCAAGCCAGGACTGCTTTCTTTTATATCCTTTTCTAATTTGCTGTTCCCTGTCACCATCTGACGCTGTATAGCCTGAACTACTAACAGCATTGCTGAATAAGTTATGCCTTCATCTCATTTCTGTGACAGTATGACCTCCTGTAACTGTCACTAATGAATGTGAGAGTTAGGTGTGCAGTGTTACGTATTGTGCATTATAATATGTGCTGATTTGTCGACAGGCAAATCATGTACATGAGACAGCAGTACTGTGATCCTGACACGAGGCGATTAGCCTTGCCTATAGCGCTATGGCTGCACCTTGTAACCATGGTGTTGGTACTGGCTTTGTGTTGGACTGATATGACATCTGTAGTGGGAAAGGTAACATATATCCTGTTATTAGTGTACTGAGGCAAAACTAGTGTAATGCCTGTATTATGGATTGTAGGAAATCGGTTGGGGTGGCCTCCAATTACATGACATTCATACCAAAAGTTGTTAAAATCAAGCGGTTATTTGCAAATTGAAAGTACATGCATGTACACACATCACACACACACACACACATAAGCACAATTAACTCATTAGCATACTTCTTGGCCTTAATGGCAGATATTAGAGCATAAGAAATCCACATACAGTACAGAGAGATACATTTTTTGATGTAACAGCAGTGTTTAGTGTGCAAGGAGAAATGTTAGTCCTGTGTTTTATGTAGATGCAGTTAGTCCCTAAGGCAGATACAGCAAGTGGCCCCGTGTTTGTCATGTCAGTGTTGCTACAGTCTTCTTGTCACCTTAGCTGACAGTATAAGAGACGTAGCAACACATGCAGTGGAAAGGCACTGCACCGTCATAGTGGCCAAATATCCTCTCTGTACTTAGGGATCCAATCTCATCTTTTAGAATTAACTGTATGCCAGTCGACATTGAATGATAGACATAGCAGTGAGTTTTCTTTCTAAATGTGGGGTATTTGATCCAAAACTTTACATCTGTGACTGTGACGTTATGTCCATAAGAAGTATGAATGGAGACATGTGTTCTGTTGCTTCTTCATGTTTGTTTTATTTCAACCAAAGAGTGATTGTTAAAACAAGAGTATTTTGCACATCCACAGGGTTCTTCAGCAGCTGAATTTTGGAATTTGACAAGAAATGGCTTGTATTGCCATTTTGGTGGACACAACAAAGTGACAAATAATTTAAATGATGAAGTGACATCACTGAGTATTGATGAAACTTGCCAGCAGGTAAGACTACATTGCAGTACTTATGATGACGACCTTGTTGTATGTGTATACATGTGTGAAGTATTGTCACTGGGCAGTGCTTTGTGCCAGGTCTGTATATATAGATCTGTTCTCTTTATAGTAGTTTAAGTGTAGTCATAACCATCAACAAACTTTTAATACTAAACATTGATCAATTTTAACAAGAATGAAGGAAAGGGACCATACCATTAGAGTAGGTAACATTTAATAACACAGTAAAATTTATGTAATGAATAAAAGACATTTTCAATTTGAAGTGCTGTTTACAGTGTGAAGAAAGGTAATGGGAGAACGTACACAGTCCTCTCAAGACGCTTTAATTTAACAGAATGCATTAGAAGAGAGTGGCGTACTGAAAGGAGGAACTAAGTATCATGAGTGAATAGTCAGCACTGCCCTGGCTGTTTCAGATCATGGCCCAGGAACCAGATTTTAACAAGGCTTTTTTTGGGGGGGGGGGGGCAGGGGGCGGGGCTCTTGTCAGTTCATCCAGGAAAACAGTAGAGTAATATTTGAAATCAGGCCACAACTTCATCCATTACATCTTTTCTGATTTATTGTTCACTCTTCTTCCTGCCGTTCATTGCCACATAGTCTGACCAAACATAATAACAGTCTGATTGGAATAAGTCATGTGATAAATTTCAAGATCTGGTGATCGAGGAATATAAAATTGAACCACTAGCAGCACATCCCAGAAGACTACAATATTAATATTGTATTTACCTCTGTGAGAACCTGAAATTCAACTGTCTGTTTCTGTTGCAGGTGGCCATTTATGCCTGGCCATTTCTTGTAGCCTATATCCTTTTCATGTTTTCTTCACTTCACTTCCTCATTATTAGTGAATCAGCTGTTTTCACAGTAGCGGTGAGCACCATAGCTCTCCCACTGGCTGGGATATGGTGGTCTTTGTTCCGTATGGTTGGAGTTGTGACACCATCAGCTTCAGGTAAGGGCAGTTTGAAAGAAAAGTGTTAAAATTTGAGAGCTAGCGATGTACGTCTGGGAATTCTGGTGGACAGTTTCTTGAACACTTTTATTTTCTTTATGGTAATTGGAAATGTAATATTGTAGTTCTGATTATAAAGTGGGTTTTGTGATTCACAACCGGTTTGGCAGTTTTAGCGTAGTATTTTCTTTTGTTATGGGAGCCAGGATAGCATGATCAGTACAGTTACTGGGCTGTGGGCTGCATTATCTGGGTTTCAAATCTTGCAAGAGGCCAGAGATTTTTCTTTACCCCAAAACATGCTGACTGACTCTGGGGCACACCCAGTCCCCTTTGCAGTGGGTCTTATGTGGGGGTAAAGCAGCTGGGGCATGAAGTTGACCGCCTAGTGTTAAGGTTAAGTATGAGTGGAGCTGTACCTCTACCTCCCTATATGCCTTCATGGCATGTACAGGGACAACTTTATCATTTTTTTATTTGTTACACTTCTTGTAGAACAGTGGCATACATTTTTGGTAGAATGCGTTGGGTGCTTGAATTACTGCCACCTGTTTCTTCGCTCCTTGTTTGTCAGTGCGTGCGTTTTTCTTAACTTATATTGGTAATTAGGTGCATTCGCAAAACCACAAAAACTAACTATTCGCTTCTTCATGTCTGTCTGTCTGTCTGTCCATCTGCATTGAACAACTCAGCTCCCACCAGGTGGATTTTCATGAAATCTGGTAGTTGAGCATTTTTTGAAAATGTGGTAGGAAATTCAGATTTCATTAAATTCTGACAAGAATAACAGGTACTTTACATGAAGACCTATGTAAATTTGTGATAGTATATCGCTCAGTTCTTCTTAGGATGGGAAATGTTTCAGACGAAAGTTGTACAGGAAATCAAAACACACATTTTACATTCAATAACTTTTTTCTGAGAATCATGCTATTTATGAGACAGTGTGGAAAAATGTGGTAAAGCTGGACAGGCCACAGATGACAGTATAACAAGGTGCATGTGTTTTGCTTGCTGGATAACTAAAGCTACAGACACACACTCAAAATATGTGATACTTATTGCTTTTCCATGGCAGCAATGGTTATGCAAACATGCCTCAGTGTTACATTGTGTGTACATTGCATGTCATAGTGCTGTGACATTAAGTCTTGCTGTTCCAGCAGGTCTGGTATCACATAAATACAAACTTAAGGGCCATGCTGAAAGTCAGATACACTGTCATATTACACACGTGTGAAAGTTAATGTGGTGTTCAGGGCTGTGAGACTGTATGGTCTTGTAGGTGGCTAACAGTGTTTCAGGGGAACGTGCTGCTTCCTTCTTCAGTTTTGAATGGTTCATTTGTTCCCTGAAGGTGGAGGCAGCACATTTGTTCAGAATGCACTTGTACAGTGTAATGCCAGAAGACCCTAGTCTAAATTTGAGACTCTGATTGTTTTGTAGGTTTGTTAGAATGGTTTCCTGTGGTGACTGGTGAGCTGATCTGCTCATTGCTTGGTCTTCCCATTGTGCTGGCAGGGGTGGTGCTCTTGTGTAAGGCACATTTCAAAGAGCTGAATTATGGAAATGTTGTGGTTACCTGCCTAAGGCGGCAAGATGATGAGTCCACGCCCCGTTAAATGTGACTGTAGATGGATGACAAGGAAAACACTCTCCTACACAGGTGCAAGCATGGGAATTTAAAAACAAAAATAACTCTGACTGTCAGTGGCAATAAAGGCCAGATAATAGAGGTTAAAACTGATTTGTGAGGTGGTATGTTGCCAGTTTGGTTGGAACTGGCCAAACCAGAATGACTTCCATATATTCATTCCTACAGTGTAGGTAAGATCAGTGCTGACTGACACTGTCCTGTTGTTTTTAAACAAATATTCCGGTGCAGTACCTGATTTCTCTTAATACAGTGCTAGTCACAGTGTTCTTGCATTTCCTAGTTAGTAAGTATTACAAATTTCACATGTCAGAGCTGCTTCTAGTGTCACAGAGACAGGTATCTGTGTTACGTGGTAATCTGTGCCAAATGGTGGCATAGCTAGGGTTTTGGTGTGCGTGGTACATATTCACGTTGGCTGTCCGTAACAGGAATTATGAACTTTGAACATATTGCAGTTGTTTATTGAATTTCCTGTTATTTCTGTCAGTAATTGAAAATTTGTTGAGTGCAGAAAATAAGTTTTTTATTTAAAATATTTATTTTCCTGCCCATTTTGCAACCCCTTGGACTGGAGTAGCCACGTCACATCCCTTTCCATAGCTACGCCTGTGGTGCCAAGACTACTGTTGAGCCCCAGTGAACTTTCTGTGTGTGTGTGTGTGTGTACACATACATTTGTAAGAGGGTAGCATACATGCTTTAACCATTACTGTTGTATGAGTGGCAGCACACTGATCACAGGTTATTTATTTGGAATACACTTGTCAGTGCTGAATATATCATAACTTTCTTCTCATGTGGTCTTTTTTGAGCATCTGATCGTTGTTGGTCAGGAATAGTTTTATTCACCTGTACTGAGGCTGCAAGAAGAAGTGCAATGTATTGACTCCCTCCACCTCTTTGTTTGGCTGTTACAGGTCTCTTTCATTGTACTTCCTATATCTTCTCATGTTGTATGGTCTGTGCAGGAATGTTGGTAGTCATAAGGTTTACTGGCAGCAAGCACTTTGGGCATGTTGACATACGCGAAAAGGGGCTAGAGGTGAGTGCAAGAGTAGGCAGAGAGGGGAAGTCTTGAAATGTCATCATTCTGATCATAGCTGGGACTTTGAGCCGCACTGTAGTCAAGAAATTGTGGTTTTATCACCATTAAAAAATCACACCATTGGTTCATATTCCAAGGCAATTAAGTCCATTTCTTGAAGTACATTTTAATAGTTGTCAACCAAGCTATTTCAACTAACTTCAGAATTACTTAATAGTTACTGAAGTATATTTACAAAATTTCTCAAATGTTGGTTTTTGTAAGTGATTTTGCTTGGTTCTCTTGAAAATGGTACTATTGACATTTCACTTTGCTGATGTCTCTGTCTAGCAAGTTTGTGAGTGGATGCATGCCGGATTAGAGTGTTTTTGTGTCTTAGGATCCTAAAATGTAGTGCTGTCTTGTTATATACTTAAACCTTCTGCTGATATCATGTTGGAAAACATTCAAGTATACCTCTGCAGCTGCGTGATTGGTGGCAGGTTTTTCTTGAGACACTTTCAGAAAACGTTTGTGAATGTGATATATTGTTTTCAGGTCTACCCGTATGCAGTATATTGAGACATGGTAAGAGAGGGATCCAGTGGAAAATGTTCATCCTTATTCTACTGTATCACGAGAGTGTAAGGTTGTCTTATCTCAGAATTGACTGTGGCTGGTGCTGTGTGTAATTGTGTACGTTGGAATTAGCAATTTTGTGGCTTGTCCTTTGATCCGCAGAGTGCAGAACAACTCATGTCATACTGTACAACTGCAACTCAGTCCACGTCAAGACAGCAGACTCACATTTGTGTGGTGCACTGTGAGTCGTGCCACATATGAGGAGTTGCTTACTTTTAAATGGAAAATTTCTACCAGATAACATAGTGTTATGTCCCATAAGACAGCAGTCTTCAGGAGAAAACTTTTAATTTCGTAATGTGAATTTTACAGTAATGTTTTTACAGGTTTATGTACAGTATAGCATGGTACTGACAAGGACAGGAAGCATATTCTGCAGCATGCATAAGTATCTTTGCCATTCAGTATGCAAAGTGACTGTTCTGAAACATTCATATGTGGATAGCATTAGAGACATGAAAGAATGGGACTCTGATCAGTGCCAGATTATTTAATAAAGTATGATGACACAGTACTGGTAAAATTAAATAGTTACTAGTGTTACTTCATGTATTAGTCATGAATAATTTGTGGTCCTTTGTAATAAGACTGTGGTAATGTTAAAATGTACAAATACATACTATGGTTGTGGCTTCCATGTTGTAAATGCATTCATAAGAAATAATGTCATATGTAGTACAGAAATGTCCATCTAAGTGGCTGTGCAGTCTAGGGTGTAGGTTTGCAGCCGCTCAGTTGTGGGGATCATAGGTTTCAATCCTGCTGAGGGCATGGATATTCAGCTCGTGTGTTTGTTGTGTGTTGTGTAGGTAGTGGCCCTTGTAGCGAGCTGATCACTCGTTCAGAGGAGTCATACTGGGTACATGTGTCTAATTGTGTGTGATCTAGAAACCTCAACAATGAGGCGGTGCGGGTTCAATTTGGGGTGTAGCACCATAGAAAGAAAAGTACGGGAGTTGTAGCCTTTATACGGAGCAGACAGTATTTGTATTGAATGTGAAAGTGTTTAATTTTTGAAATTCGAAGGGCTGTAATGAAATGGGAGTGTTTTATATATGTATTTTTTTTTTGCATTATCGAACAACTTTAAATTACTTCATCAATACAAATTGTAGTATCACTCGACATTTTATGTTCCTTTTATAGGTAATGTATGATTTGACCAATTGCATCATATCCTTTCTTGTTTTCCATGTGAACTGCCTGTTTAGACCCTCTTCATACTTCCAGCAGTGAAAGAGTTGCAGTAGTGAAAGGAGAAATTACTGCCCTTGCTAGGAGTTGAATCCTGGTCATCCAACTTAGAGGTAGTCACCATACTGACCGATCTCTCCTCAGAGTTCGGTACCCAAATATTAAAATATACTAAATATTGGTACTTCTGCAACATTCACATGACATGACTGTCAGGGAACTGAGAAAACTACTTAACAAGGTGCTTAGTGAAGTGCAGTGTTCACATACTCATCAGGATGGTTAAATTGCTTTGGGGAATGACACAACAGCAGTTTGGGACATTTATGCACCTTGGAACATAGAGATGTAGATAAGATAATATTAAAATGGATCTTTGCTTGTGGTAATATGAACTGGAACAAATGGTAGACACTTTTAGTGTGGTTTATGAACCCTCAGTTTTCATAACAATAAGAGGTTTTTTAAGATGTTCATGAAGGTGTTTTGGAACGTGTTGCTGCGTACAGGTAAATTCATAGCTATGGACGGGGAAATGTAGCAGTGACTTTTCCAGAAGCCCATGGCACATTATGAAAGAGTAAACTGCTGAGGCTTGGAAAGAGCAGGTTGCCGACACACTAACTGATAATTTATGAGACAGAGAGAGATGAGATGGGGGTGATGTTAAAATTTGTGGGAGTATCACGTAAATAGGTATTGATAGTTGTTGAACTGAACTTGGACAAGATCCATTTAGCTGGTTAAGAATTCAAATGAACAAATCTAAAACCCAGTTTTCACAGCTGTTATTTTAGTAAGTACAACATAAAGTTATCTTCATTAAATGAATGGCTTGTCATTATATGGTTCGGCTATAATCAGGCAGTATGAAGTCAATTCCTGACATTTTTATAGTTCCATACACACTGAATGTAACACATTTAAAATATCCACGTCTGCCGTATAACATCTTATGAATCAATATATCATGCTTATATCTACATCTAAATTCTGTAGTCATGTGACTTAGGTATTTGTTCACCAGTATAATAATCTTATATGTAAAGAATATAATATGTAGCTGTATAAAAGGTTATAAGGTGGACGTGGATATTTTACATGTTTTATATTCCGTGTGTTCAAAACTAGAAAAATGTCTTGAATTGATTTAGTAATGGCTAATTGTAGCCGAGATGTGTGGTCAAAGTTTGTATCAGTTAATAAAGATAACTTTATAATACTTATTAATGTACAAAACAGTGTTTGCTATTGGATTGTAGATTCATTTGTATAAAAAACACAGGTGAATGTATCAAGCAGATATAAAGGTGGTTTGGTATTGTCAGCAGTTCTGCACCTTGTCGTTCTGGCATCAACAACTTGCTTAAGTGTGACAAGAGTCTGAAAGGTTAAAGTATGCTGGCATAGGTAACTTGTAAGCCTCCCACCCCCACAACATGATAATCAATAATCAGGGGCCAACCTATAATATCAGAGAAGTCAGATGTCACAACAGGGATCCACACTACTTCCTTCAGTCACAACAATGGAATCCAGTCCAAAAGAATCCACAACAAATTTTTGCATTCTGTACATTGGTTGGTCCCCCACATGCCGGGGCCTTTGGGGGCCTTATCTGTGCCACTGTTAATGCAAAATGCAACAGAGTGAGTTTGTACAGTCAAGCTGCAACTGAACCATGTTTTAACCCTTTAAAGACAAAGCATATCTGTTTTATACAAGGATTCGGTGTGTACCCCACAGTAAATGCTTTCCACCTCGGTTACAGAAACCAGTCTGTTAATGCTGTATAAGGCAAAAGTCGCTGTTTGTTCTGATATCCCTACAAAACACAAAAGGAAATGTGAGCACCACGTAGAATTTTAGAATGTTAAACCTGGTGGTACGTAAAGTAACTGCTAGGCTTTAAAAAGATAATCCAACTGGCTTGATGTCTTTGTGTGGACAGGTAAGACATAACTGACCTCAGTCAGGCAGCCAGTCCATTAATAGCAGTGCACCTCTTCAATGTTCATTTTGATTGTGACAGAAGCAAGAACCTAAAGACTGCTGCATTTACATACGTACATACATACATACATACATACATACATACACACACACACACACACACACATATACGTACGTACATACATACATGCATACGTACGTATATTCGCCTCACAGATCCAATTTCTGTCATAACATTTGAATATGAGACGAGACAATCAATAATCACATAACACACAGATGCACACAACAGTCATTAAACACATTCAAGAGCCAAATAATCCATGACTCCAAGTCATACATCAAAAATCCAATATAAAAAATCAAAACATTGAACATCAAAGATAGGGATAAGAATTCCAAAAGTTACAAATTAGCAAGTAATACGTTTTTGAGGATGAGAGAAGAATTCTTCAAGAGAGTAAAAAGTATGAGTAATAAGATATTTTCTGAAAGTGAGCTTTAACTTTGATTTATTATTCTGGCGTCTTGATATATCTGAAGGCAGACTATTGTAAATTTTTATAGCAGAATAGTTACTGATGTCTTATTATGGCAGTGATGTGTGCCAGTTTGGAAGCAGTCCTCTGCCAATCACAGTGGCCTGCTTGAAGGAACTGATCATGGATGTAAGTCTGTGTTCTATATTATCTGTTCTGTGCAGACAGAATACTGGATTGGGCTGATAGTCTGTCCAAGGTCTACCAGTCTACAAAAAGAATTTGCTATTTCATAAGTCAGTTCTGAATTGAAATATGCTGAAGGGCCTAATCTGTAAAACCCCACGAAAAAGATGTAATTGTCCTGTGACTTGTCTTGTTACTCAAAGTATCGATATCAAATCAGGTGGCTACAGCAGCAATGAAATAGAATGACATTGGTTAGAGTGGAATGACTGCAGCCAGTGTCAATGTTGTCTGCACACACATATTTTTCTCGTGAGATCCCATTATGTATGGCTTTTGATAATGTTATTTAAACACTGAAATTGTGCTAGACATGGGAGTGGGGGGTGACTTGCCTTATGCCTTGTGACAACAAATTTTAACCTTTAGCGACACACCAGATAATAGAGGAAATAAAATCATGGCATATTTGTGGGAATACCTATTGAAAGACGGGACATAGAAGGATTTGAGAGTGTAATATTTAAAATTACTGACAGGAGAATATACAGCAGAATTTGACATAGTGTACCCTGCCTCAGGTATGTGGGTATGTCCATTGACTGAAGGTTGCTGAAAAGTCGAGTTTTTAACCGGTAAAGCATCAGTTCACGATAGAGCGTGTGAGGTGTGATTTCATTCTTTTTCATCTTATTGCCAATATAAAACTCACGAACTGTAAAGTTAATCCAAACAATATATAAAATTTCGTTCATACCGCGCCGAACACACTGCATGCCTATTGCGATATTGCGAAGGCCATGTGGTTAATGTTTAGGAACGTAATCGCAGTGTGGTTGTGAATATCGCGTAACGATACGTCGAATTGGCAAAATGCAGAGTTCTTATTGGTGAAGCTAGTGGTATATATAGTTACCACGGCGTCGAAAGTATTGACTACTGATATCAAAAGATGAGTTTAGTGACTAGCTCCGGCCGTTCAAAGTAGCTTCGTTCTCACCGTCACTTACCACCTGCATCCGTGCTGCCTACGAGTTTCGCCTCCGCAAAATGTGAAACTTGTCTTAACTTGCAGTGTGGGCGGTACGTTACTGCGTGCAGCCCACTGCCAAATGGTACATATGTTGGTATCACTGCATGTTTGGTGGCCACACGTAATCTTCCGAATTTTTTTTGGCTCTCTGGATCATTGTTCAGCCATGAAATAAGTCAAAACACCTGGAATTTTACAGGACCGTCGAAGTAATTAGATAAGCTAGAAACTGTTTGTGTAAAGCGACCAACACTACAAATGTGCCACTCTACCTGAATCGTTTTGACTCGTTTACGTTTTTAAAATATAAGGGACGTAATTGTTAAAAACGCGCACTTTGCGACCTTTTATCGTTCTAACTATCTCTGCTTAGGCCGCGGAAAGAATACCCATGGATGGTGGATGTGACGGCGTTGCGGATTTCTCCCTTTCTGCCTACTGTTGCATTCTCCACTAGTCCCATCTCGCGTATGTTAACCTGCCCAAACAGCTTTTCTCTAGGCTAGGTTACCATGTTGTTATAAATGTCAACATTCGTATGAACAGAATGGCTAGAAGACTGGAGGGGAATACAGGGAAATGCACTGGAGAGGGGACGTCTATATATCTAACTCAATAGAGAAGTCCCTCTAGTCGTGAGATTTCCCCCTTCCATGTGAACCAGAATGTTCATTACCGTATTCACAACAGCCGTACACTGGTCACTGTTCTGAGTGGGTGAGACCACATCATATTTCCACAACCTATTTCTCGAGACTCATTTTAAAAATGCCGTCTTATCTACGCCTGGGTTTTCTACGTGGCCTTCACTTTTTGTGGCAAATATTTAATATTATTTATGAATGCTATAGACTTGGCGCATCTAATCCTCAGAAATTTTATCACCCTAACCATGTGTCAAGAGTACAAATTTTGGAGGTCCGCAACATAAGCGTAAGTTGACTAATAACAATGGGGCGGCAAAATTGGCAATAGGTATTAGGAACTTTATTTTAGTAAGGAGTCAAATTTGAAAGAGGGGAAAACTGGTGGCATAAAATGCCAGTTTTTCATTTTCTCTTTTCTATGTTTTATTTGCCATTACTCAATTCAGTACGCAAATAAACTACTCCTAGGTTGAAAAAATATTTCCGCCCCCCCCCCCCCGCGGGGGC
>BLKM01012993.1:1350950-1364804 GCA_013340265.1 Coptotermes formosanus
CCCCCCCCCCCCCCCCAAGTTACGCCTATGGTCCGCAGTATTATATTTAAAACTATATAATTCCCACAGACAAGCAGAATGGCTCACAAACGCAGGAACAAGGCAGGAAATATACTCATGATGTAGGAACTTTTCGCTCCTGTTTGTTTAAATCAACTTATCGCGAAAACCATAGGACTTAAAACAAAAGCTGGCTGGATGAAATGTGTCCTTCACTTTCTGTGCTACTTTGGTTGTAAAAAGTTTTACGTCTAACAAATTCAGCATTTTACGCTCAAATTCGTACAGAAGGTGTATGTCTTCGTGTAGCGTCCGTATTGATGCCCCATTTATCTCGGACTGCAATGAGTCACCAAAGTTTAGTAAAATTTTCGGAAAAATTAGTCCAGCTGTGTTCGAGGTGTTGCATGGGGATAAGAGTCACAAAAGGGGTCAGAATTGATTGTTTTTAACCTATTTATTTTTCTACAAATTAATACGGTGCCAACTTCTAAACTCAATAATAAAAATGATATTATTCTTGTACGAGGAATGTTTAGCCACCTAGTGTAAGTTCCTCTAGCAGCCCGCACGTAAGCTGTGTGCTAGGAACATTTCACTACGGACATCTGCGAGTGGAGGTCATTTCAGCAGTGTGACAGTCGTCAGTGCCTCCGCAGCCATGGTTCAAGATTTCACTTGCTGTTAAAACAGTGGTGACAGTGCCTAATGTATTTGTTTCGGTTCATAGGTAGTGTATGTGATTCTTTACTTTGACAAGCTACTGCGATTCACTCGGCGCAATCTGACGTTCAGTTGTTTGGCAGTTGTTGCAACGCCCACACGCGACAGAATCTGGAACCTGATTATGGCGGAATAATTTAGGTACGTACGTGTTTAGGTGCCTGCGATTACTGTGTTAGTTGATATTTTACGTTGTCTGTGGGATCAGAAGTGTGTAAGAATTGTTTAAAAGTATAGTTTGTTTATCTGTGGTATCAAAAATGTCCAAGAATGTGTTTCAAAACTGTTATCCATACAAACTAATGGCAACTTACGCTGAACATAACCTAGGAGCAGTACAGAAGCATTCAGTGTTACACAGTGGATATGTACGCGGAAGACGGATGTGACATCGTTTTGTGCAAAGTGGAACTGCTTTTCAACATTTAATTTCGTACAATTTCACCTTTACCACCAAAAGTAACGTGGAATACAGTGAGCAGTTGACTAATTTGGTTTCAAAGAACGAAGCCTAAACACAATGTTAACTGGTACAGTTTGTGTCTGTCTTCCAACTACAATGTCATATGGACGACTTTTCGTGTTGTTGGTGGTGTTGGTAACATTAACAGGCGGCAACGACGTCACTGCAGCTTGTAGCAAGCAGGAAGACGCTGTAGCAACAGCAACGCGTCGTGCTACGGCAGTTTTCACTGGGAAGGTCGATTCACTTTCGTCCACTGATAATGGCGATATAACAGCAGTTATAACAGTGAAAAGGGTCTTGAAAAAAACGTATGATATTGGTGTTTTTGAATATTTAAGTGCCGGTGGAAAAGTAAGAGTAAGAATAGTAAAGAATAGAGCATCAGCTCTGAAAATTGAAAACTATCATACGGGTAAGTTTATCGAAGCCACAGTGGATTTGCAATCATTGGCTGGTAATTTTAACTGTTCGTTCAGTGTTTCGGACATGTATTCGCTCGTCCCGCGAATGGAGTTTTTGAAAAAGTTACGTGTGAACGATACTAAAATATTTTTGGTGAGGAAATTAGAGTTTCGAAATAAGAGACTTTTGACGTCGGATAGACAGCCTCCTTCCATGGAACTCGATTCACCGCCTTTAGCTCTGAAACTTGACATGCTGGACAGGGTGACTGCTGCAATTAAAGGTAAGGCCATGAATACAGCACTTATGAGTGGCAACTAACACTATACAAGTCACTGTCTGTGGTCACTGTGTGTAGTGCCTTAATATCCAAAATTGTGTGTTTTAACCATAGAGTATATTAATGCCGATCCCAGTGGCCGCGCGGTCTAAGGCGTAGGTCTGCAGCCGAGTGCTTGCGGGGATCGTGGGTTCGAATCCCACCGCGGGCATAGATGTTTGTTTTGTACAGTGTTTGCGTTGTCAGGTACGACGGGCCGATCTCTCGTCCAGAGGAGTTATACCGACTGTGGTGTGTGCTCGAGTGTGATCAAATGAATTTACAAAAACCCTCGACACCTACTGTGAACCAGTTGGTAGAAGAGGGAAGGACTAAGAAAGAAAGAAAGAGAAGTATATTAATGCCTGTCTTGTGTTTTCCACAATAAACAGTGACATTTGCCTAAACAGCAATAATCGGTCTGTGTTGATAATGGAGAAGCAGAAAGGCAGGAGGAGAATTTTTAAATATTATGGAGAGTATCTGCATGCTTCGGAGAGTTGAGAGTTTTGTTGAACCACTGACCAAGAAGATGTAAGTTCTAAATCATGCTTTTGAATAGAATATTTTGCTCACCTTACTAGTCAGGAATTTTCGACACAAATGTATCAGTAATACAGATATTACGCGGATAAGAGGCATAATATGTTTTCCCTTAAATACACAATACTGAAAAGTGCTTCAAAACAAACTGATGATTCTGAAATGAATTGTACCTCAATATTTGTAGGGTAAATCGTTTGTGGCGCTTTAGGCCATTACTTCCTCATGTCATCTGTTATTCTACCGAGAACCGCAGAGCCGATTTTCATGAAAGGTAATAATGGAAAGATTTACTAAACGTCGTCGACCAATTCGAATTTGGGTAAAATGGGGCAAAAAATAGGGAACACGTTTCATCAACACCAACATGTATTCTTCGCGTATCTCGAGCGTAAGTGCCCAAATATTTATAAGAGTGAAAAGTGTTTTGAGAAAAAGAAAGTTAACAGGGTAAAACGAGACACACTTTGTGCTCAGTGGGCCTATTTTCCGCCTCATAAGACGCTAGAAGTGATAAAACGCGCCCTGTAGTTACCAAGGTATTGTTGCGGATTTTCGCCTTCATCTAGTACCGAGGCTAAGAGTGAGTGGAGCTATACCTGTCCTCCCCCTATATGCCTTCATGGCATGGACAGGGAAAACTTTACCGATTTAATAGCCTTTGACCATCCGGTGTTAAAATGCAGGGTGATTTTTGTGGACACATTTCATTAAAAGAAGTACGTCCTATGAGGTGGGCAGTCTGTTTATATTTGTTCCGCGAGTGTTATGCTTTTGTGTTTTTCCGCCCAATACCTTGCTACGTCTAAAGCTAATAACGGAGCGAAGGAGCAAGAATTGTTAATCAGGGCGTTGTCTACATTTTGTAGCTTATTTAGAAATACGGGGAAATTTGGTTTGATAGGAACCAAAACGCAAGCGGCCAGGCCGTTATGTGCTATGCGCTCTTACCACGTGACATTTAATTGCTGTTAGCCCAATGGAAATAGGTAAAGGCACGGGCATATAAATAATGCGAAGGGCCTGTGAGTGTGTAACGGATCTCAATGGCGGCTGTTGAATGGGTGTGCACGTGTAGGTAGTATTCGGCTGTCTCAGGCCAGCAGAACATTCTGCATTATGTCGCAGAATGTTTACAATGCTGAGAGTTTGTGCGCGCACCACCATGACGTCATCTCCTGCCTGAATTGTTGCATGTTCTATGTACGCAGTTCATGGAAAATTTAGAATATTTAGGTCCTTTTTATTTTTTTAGATTTGAGCCGTACTAAGCCAATCAAGTTCAGAAGCATACGGGTTGCATAATATTTGTTTACGTTTTAACACTTAAGTCGGAGAAAGCGAGAGAAAGTGGGGGGCCGGGAGGGGGTTGAGGTAGGTAATGAGAGACATTTGTAACGATGGGCTTCATATTTGTACCCCTTAAACCAAAATTAAATGGTCAAATAAAAAAGGATGAGGTGGGTGGGACATGTGGCACGTGGGAGAGAAGGAAACATGGTTTTGATGGGGTAACCAGAAGGAAAGAACCACTTAGAAGACTTAGGCAGAGATGAGAGGAAAATGTTAAAATGGATCTTATAGAAGTGGGGTTGGAGGGCGTGGAGTGGATCCATCTGGCTCAAGATGGGTGAATTTGCGAGGTGGGGGGTCTTATGAAATTTGCTTGACTCGTTGAGGAACTGTTAGCTTCTCAGGAAGGACTCGCGTTTCATTACGTTATTTAGAGAGAAACATTTCTTCGGCAACCCGGCGACTACCAACATTCCTTCAAGGACTGGGCTTTGTGGACTTACTTACGGTACTTAAGAACGGACTAGCAGAATGTCATCTGAATAGCGTTCCCATTGTGAAAATCAATACTGGCCCCAAACAAGTCCCACGTGTTATGTACATTTTACTGCGTCAGCCTGTGAGAAAGGCACTGAGATAAGGGTATCGCGTCCACTCAGCAATTCGGTTTTGTCAGGCTAGTAGTGGTTTACAGACATAAAGCTGCGAGTCTTCCGAGTGGGGTGTCAATGCTTCGATTCCTAGGTTATTTAACGGGTGCGGAATTTATTTATAACGTCGAATCAGATGTGGGGATGATTACGTTGCTTGAAGTGTGAGATGAGACTGTAATTTCGAAAAGCAGTAGGTTTGTTTTGCGCAACAGTGTCTCTGCTTATTCTGCCGCGACAGTGAAGCGCTTTCTGGCGAATCGTGGCTTGATCAGCCGGCCATCTTACTCACCTGACGTCGCGACGGATTAATTTATTTTCCTGTTTTCTAAAGTAAGCCGATCCCAGCAGTCGCGCGGTCTAAGACGTGGGTCTGCGGCCGCTCGCTTGCTGGGACTGCGAGTTCGAATCCCGCCGGGGTCATGGTTGTTTGTCCCTTGTGTTTTGTGTTGTCAGGCAGAGTTCTCAGCGTCGGGCTGATCACTCGTCCAGAGGAGTCCTACCGAGTGTGGTGTGTCTGACTAATTGTGATTTCGAAAGATCGATAATGAGGAGGCCCTGGCCTACTAGGGGCTGTTGCGCCGCGTTCAAAAATTTCTAAAGTGAAAACAGCTTACTAAGGAGATTTCAGGACGTCGAGGACATTAAGAAGAACGTAAATACCAAATTAAACGCAGTTTTTCGGGCTCCTTCGGTGACCGTTCTATGCAAATTATAGAAGTGTGTTGCAGGTATGTGTGGCTATTCTTGTAGAGTGAGTACCAGGACTTCATTCTTTGACCTCGTATAATCCCTCCAACTGCTGACCTTAAGCATTTTACACGTTTCTCTGTATTTCTTGTATAGCTGTGTCTCCGTGATACCGTGCTCCTTTCAGCTCCCAAAAATTGTGACAAAATCGAGTAGCTTATAATGTTATTTACCTGTACTGAATTCCGGTTAGTAAACTGCATTCTGTGCCGCTTCTATCTTCCAACATGCGAAGTACACGAAATGCTATTACGAACGCCACCGTCTGACCATCTGTAAAATTTCCTGGCTGTGCTGCTTTGTGTTTCTTGGTTAGTCGCTGAGCCACGTCAGCTGTTTTGGTTGATGCTGCGTTGTAATCATCACACTCAATGATGGTCATTTGAACCGAGGAGATTAGGTGGTTGCGGACAGCTTCGAATGTCGACTGCATAACAAGTAGGCATTTGGTGTTCTGAGTCACAAGTTTCCATATTTAGTTGATAGGAGATCCTCGTTTAAAGTGTCAGATTTAAGACTGTACGAGATCAGCGTCGAACTGGTCTTTTAAATCGCTTATATGATGAACTTCTTCTTCTTCTTCTTCGTCTTCTTCTTCTTCTTCTTCGTCGTCTTCTTCTTCTTCGTCTTCTTCTTCGTCGTCTTCTTCTTCTTCTTCTTCTTCTTCTTTAGTCTGACCTCAGTTTGTCTCCTCATTGTAGATGTAGAGGCTTAGTGTTGCACCTGATCACACTCAGTGACGCGCGCACGCACACACACACACACACACACAGCCGGTAGGACTCCTCTGGACGAGGGATCAGCCCATCGCAGAGACATGTACATGACAACACACAACACTTAGAAGAGACAGACATCCATACCCACGGCGGGATTCGAACTCTATCACAGCAGGCAAGCAGCCACCGGGATCGCTATTTTTTGATTAAGTTGCGTGACAACCTTGTACAAGAACATCTATTGAAACTGAATGGAAACACACTCAAATGCAATTAAAGTTTACTGTAAAACGGTATATTGTTCACAACACACTGCCTGTTTCGACTCAAAAGGGCCATCATCAGGCCTTATGTAAATATAAAAATATAAGAATAAGGTCAGTAGGTTTTCTTATAAACCTTGTCCTAGGTGTGAGTTGTCACCCTTTATATTGATATTATAAGATAAAGTGAATAAAAGTTTTTGGCTTTTGTAGTTTATAGTGTACTATGGGTTGTGTTATTCAGAACATTCTTTCCAACAAAAAGTATGTCGTCTTCCGACAGTAACTTTTTATAAGCTTTATTTCTCGAGGAGGACCGTTAAAATGCTTCAGCCTCGCCCGCTGCTTCAGTCGCGTACCTCCTGAGAAAGAGAGACCCGTGTGGAGGCTGTCGGCCGCGTGTCGCTGTGGCACTGATAACGGTGATAAACAAGATTTTGCTAACACAAAAGAAAACAAACATAATGAAGTAATTATGGTATTGTTTATTCCAAATTCGGACTCAACATTTTTGTATCACGTCACAATTTCAGGAAACCGTGATGACCGTTTGTGAGGCAACTCAGAAGGTTTTCTGTTTCTGTATTTTTTTTTGTACGCGTTGTCGTGTATTTTTGAAAAAGAATGTGGAGAGTGCGATATTTCATTAGTGAACGAAAATTTATTGTATTTCAACATTTGTTCTAATGATGCGTACATTTATATATGCGGCGTAGCAATAACTCTTACAATGATTGAAATAAGGTCAGTATTTCAGAATACGTAATTAGCTCGGTACATCCAGAAATTTCGTGCAAATAAAATTCATTGCCTAGCCTGTCTTGCCTCAGGTCCGTAGTCTCTTCCAAAGCAAGTTGGGTTTCCTCTTTCAAATTGCAGTATCCTTTCCCTTCCTTAAGGTCTTCCAGTAGCTGCTTACGCCTTCTTCCTCGTCCTCTCATCCCTTCTATATTTTCTTCAATAAATTATTTTAGAAGGCGGTTCCTACGTAAAAAGTGACCAGTAGATTTAGCCTTCCTTCATTTTATTAAGTAGAGAACTAAGAAATACAAATGTTGCAAATCTTTTATTATAAATTTTGCGACTAAAACATCTGATTTAGTTGAAGCACACTTATTCCGTACACGTTATTAAAGGAGTATTTTTTGTGTAAGTGATTTGCAGCAAATTCCGTAAGGGGAAGAGTCAGTCCGCCACTGCAGGGCTGTAGCATGGACGGACCGATTGTATAAGAGCATGTAAGACGATCTGAAGAATAGGATTAAAATATACGCCTTATTTAGCCGGAACTTGTTTACCAGTATTTCTGTACGGTAAAGAAGTGAGCTACTGTAAACCATTGTCAGTCGCATTGAAATAGCACGCGTACCTACCTTCATTTGTTTGCTTCTCATTACGGAATAAAATGGCCAGACAGTTCGTATAACAGCGTATAGGCTGCGCCACGTGTGTTTGATAACAACAAAGACTGAATGGTTGTAAATCCTCAATTTAATTCAATTTATTTTAAAACATTCTTGATCGTCATCTTTTATAAACACCTTCACCCCAGCAATCAACAAAAAGTTGCGTTGAAATCCCAACTCGAGTCCCTCCCTCCATCCCTCCCTCCCTCCCTCCCTCCCACCCCATTGCGTGATCAAGTATTAGTCTAGTCCGTGAATATAATTTCCTTTGTGCTTAGCGCCACGTTCATGTAGGGTTGTGTTTATTTTCTGTATTAGGTGTGATTATTGAACAGCGTACATTGTACTTCAGCTTCATGTTGTGGCATTTTATACACTTCTCGTGCTGCACAACAACCAATATTGTACCTTAACATATTTGCCTATATGCTACAGTGGCTTTTATGTTTCCTTGTATGCTCCAAGTTTAACCGCGTTGGGTCGTCCTCGAGTCACGGGTATGCTATATATGCTGCATCTGCTGTTCTACGAACTACCAATTATAGTATATTTTGAGTACTGATCTGTAATTATTTGAAAGTATACTAAAATAACATTAAAATCATGTTACTGACGCCGACTGCTTATTCATGTGTTCCTTGTGCTAAATAGTGTTAATGTGTGTAGAATATGTATTATGTTCGGTTGGATTTTCGTAGAACTTTCTTTTATACTTTACCGGGTATTAAAAATCATAGAGTTTTTATTGTTCCAGAAGGTAAAGGTAAAGATAACGGTAAAGGCAAAGGTAAAATTTACCATAGAACAGGCCAGGAAAGCCTAAAGGGGGAGCAGACATATTGCTGTACTCTTTCTTTAACCTTGCCACTAGATGCCAATGGGTGGTCTACGGTACGCCCCGGCCGCTTTACCCCCGGGAAAAAGATCCGCTACCCATTGTACAGGAGGTTGGGTGGGAAGCAGAACCGGTCTGGACGGGTGCGGAACATCTTGCCCCCACCGGAATTCGATTATCGGACCGTCCCGCCCGTGGCGAGACGCTATCCCGGCGCCAGTGTTCCAGAAGATGTTACTTATTGCGTCCCTTATAAAATTGGAAGTTAAAAGCGATTAAGCTGAATTAAGCAAAAATTTAAATTCTATTGAAACATCAGTATGAAAAGTATTACAAAAAGCGCACATCAGTCAAATTGCTGGAGGCTGTGTAAGACTGGTTTTGGATGCTATTACACCTGTGCTCACAGACAGTTCGGATATTTTGGTGTGATAGCCGCATATAGTATGCAAATCACAATTAGTGGATACATAATGCCAAAAACTGCGGTTGACACAGATGTATAGAAATGGAAAATTGTAGGCACTTGCTGCCCACGGGTAGGGAGGGACTGCTGTGTTAGAATGTATTGAATGTGGATTCAAACTCTGCTGGGAAATATGTTTGTTCATCATATTGGCAGTCTGTAGCGTACCCACCTCCTAATGGTTTACCTTTTTCGTTAATTTTACTTAGCCATTCAGGACATTGCCTTCTGGGGGTAAAACTGATGTTTTAGTGCAGCATGTAGAATGAATCAGTCAAACCCACTGTATATAATGGCTTAATTACTGAGGCAGTGGTCGTGAGTAATTAGCCCTTTAAAGACTAAGGTTCACGTGAATTATTTTTTGATATTCAGTTTTAACCCTCAGTAAACACACCCCCTCTCGGTAATAAAAGCCAATCAGTGAATGCTGTATAGGGAAATAATCGCTCTTTGCTTTGATATCCGTACAAAATACGTAAGGGCACTTTGTGAGCAAAATGTAGAATTTTTAAATGTTAAACCTGGTGGCTCATAAGTAACCACTCTGACTTAGGGGTTGCTATGGTTGTGCTGGGAAAATATAATTGAATACAACGGCACTTAACATTCGGTTTCCGTAAATGCCGTGCACTTTCATCACTAGGTGAGCTGTTGTCACCTCTGTTCTGTTTCTGTGGCGCAACCAGGGCTGTGGAGTGAGTACACAAAACCTCCGACTCCTACTCCTCGATTTTTAAAACTCCGACTCCGACTCCCTCGTAAAAGCTCAATATGTATTAATAATGGTACATCTGTAAGACATTTGATCGCCACCACGTGAATCATCAGGCTGCTTTTTGACTTATAACCTATAATTAAGTATAGGTCTAATGGTTACTGTAGCTATCAGGGCTCTGGAATTGGAGTATCTAGTTAAGATTTTAGACTGAGGTCGGAGTCGGTACATTTTTACCGACTCCGACTCCACCTAAAAATTCCTTCCGACTCCGACTCCACCTAAAATTCCTTCCGACTCCGACTCCACGACTCCGACTGCGACTCCACAGCCCTGGGCGCAACAGTCCACGTCAGACCCAGGCCGCCTCATTGTTGAGGTTTATAGATCTCACACACACACACACCCACACACCCACACACACA
Source organism: Coptotermes formosanus (assembly GCA_013340265.1). Lineage (NCBI taxonomy): Eukaryota > Metazoa > Arthropoda > Insecta > Blattodea > Rhinotermitidae > Coptotermes > Coptotermes formosanus. The sequence continues at coordinate 1,360,929 of BLKM01012993.1, forward strand.
CACACACACACACACACACACACACACACACACACACACACACACTCGGTAGGACTCCTCTGAACGAGTGATCGACTTCTCGCAGAGACCATTATCTACGCAACTCATAACAAACACAAGAGACAAATTTCCACGCCCTCAGCAAGATTCGAACCCCACGATCCTAGCAATAAGCGGCAGCAGACCTACGCCTTAGACCGCACGGCCACCGGGATGAGCTAAATGTAGCCTGTTGTTTGCATAATCTTTCGTCCTTTGAGATGTAACTGAGAAAAAAGATACGGAATGAAATATTATTATATTTAAAAATATAAATGAGTGAAAAATTAGTGGGTTTTATAAGATGGGTCTAATTTGCAATAACTTAAACTAAAAACCAACAGCCGTCAATTACCAACATAGCAATTCAGCATTTGATAGGCCAGGTCTAAACATTGCACGATGCTCCAAACGGAGTACACTGTTCTGATCGAGGTGCCTTAATGTAATTTCTGTATATTGGCATTAAGTTTTAATATATCTGGGTGTTCTGTGCTAGATCCCCACTGGTAAGCAGGAAATAGAAGGATTATGTGTTTATGTAGGCTCATATTAGTACAATTTTACTGATTACTGGCGATATTTAAGATGCTACTGCGACGATCTACAACTTTACCAGCAAATCTAGCAGCCACATAAAAATTCTAAGCGCCACGAGGGTAACGTGAAGGAAGTTCCATGCTGAGGACCCACAAATATTAGGCTGCACCGTAAAAAATTTAGCGCCCCCCCCCCCCGACTTGTGCACCCGTGTGCTACCTTGTAACAGTATGGTTGTTCAGTTTGTTATCTTTCGCACAGCGGACCTAGTAGAGAATATATAAATTTAGTATAAAATTTACTTTGTTCTCTTGTCAGTACGCCTGTGTATGGCAGCCCTGACAGTTGAAGAGACGTGCTTGCGTTGTAGTAGAATTTTTGGATGCGACTTCAGTTCTTTACAATAACATGACTAAAATTTAATTTCTTGATTTAAGTGCTACTTCTGTTTAAAGTGCAGCTGCTGTAGTCTGTGATATTAAGAAGGAAAGCAACCACATCCAGAAGGGAGAATATGCACTTTTGCATGTAGGTCACGAGTGAAGTAGAAAAATCCAAAAGTACGGGTTTATTATTCTTATTTAGTGCTAGGTGCCCTGAGGTCTCGATTAATTTAACAGTTACTGTACATCCTCGTGAAGCCATCAGTTTGATTGACATGTACATCTTCACATTCACATGTAAGTGATAATTCGTTTTTCGGAACCTTTGAGGCTGAGTTGGAGAACACAGGATATGAGTTCGTCATTTGTCTTGCAAAGTGTGCCGTCGAGCGAGTCTGGATTATTGCTTGTTCATATCTCAACATCTTTATGTTCCGGCTGCTCCATACAGAGCGGAATAATCTCGTGGCTCTGTGGAAAACTGTGTTTGTTTTATAACGAAATTGACGTTCGTGATGTCGTGTCTGTGGTTACCCTCTCTCTGAACGTTGGATACATTCACTTACATTTAATGAGATTTCGTATGTGACTAGCCTACGGTCTTGACAGTCGAGGAACTGTGGTTCGATCCTCATCAGGTGGAAGAGATCTTTTGTACCAAAGGGTCTACACCGACTCGTGGGTCCAACCAGCTGCCCATTTGGTGCTAGGGCGCTCTTTCGTCGCGATTAAAGCGGCCTGGGCATTAAGCTCACCATCGACCTCTATACAGTGTCGAAGTTAAGAGTGAGTGGAGCTATACCTCCTTTCCCGTCTATGATTTCATGGTGTGCACAGCGATAACTTCACAGTTGTTCCTCGCTTTTAGCATAGACAGTGCAAACAAATCGTTTATATTTATAAGTTTTACCGAAACTAAAATTTAGTGCTTGCAGGATTTCACACTTCTTCCAAGGGCTTAGGCCTATATGCTACCAAGGTAGAAAGGCCTCTACTATCAGAGACTTTGTAACGAGTTTCATTAACGCGGATGAAAGCACACGCACTCACCCACGCAGACGCACACACACACATACACACACACACACACACACACACACACACACGATAGGCAATACTTCAAGCATAAATCGCTACAGAATGAAAATGGAAAGTACAACATGGCTGCTCAAAACCGAAAGCAGTGGCAAAGTTGAAAAATACAAGAACGTGTACCCATTCATTGTCTTGTCAACCGAAATATTCCACAAGAGAATGCCGTATATCATCCATTGTTATAAGTTTTATTCATTCGTTTTAGCTAAGAAACATATCCGGGGCCGACACAAAAAATAAATGATATTTTTTAAATGACCTCTTTCTTAAATGACACATAAATTCTGCTCGCGGTTACAGAAACGTACTTTCCTCCCAAATACACTTCACTTCTCTGTAGTGGCCGCTATATAGAGCAATGAAATATACATTTTATAGTGCATTTAGGTGTGGCCCTGTATCACAAGTTGTAATAAAAGAAAGAACCTTCTGCTTTCCGAATTTTACAACGTTGGGGGGAACTCTACAGAAGGTACATGACGGAGAAAACAAGAATCGGGATAGTTGTGGTGGTTTCGACAACCTTGAGCACAGTGACTTTTGTTTGTATGGTCGTGAAACATGATATGCCTTTTAAGGTAGAGGTAAAATACATGGAAGGAGGTCGTGTGGGAGAATGGACATACGTGGTACAGCACCAGTAATTTTTAACCTTGACACTAGATGCGAGCGAGTGGTCAGCTTTAGGCCCCGGCGGCTTTACCCCCGATTAAAGTGTGTCCATTGAACAGGAGCCTGGGTGGGCCGAAGAGCGCGTATTAACGCTTTAGAGAAGAGATAAAACCTTCCCTTGTCTGGAATCGAAATCACCCTCATTTACTACCGAAGTGAAGTATGAGTGGGGCTGCACCTCTGCTCCAAAATACATTATAACTAGTAGATTACAGTGGACAGGGCATGTGACACGAATGGACGACGAACTGCAAAAGGAATACTCTTCAGCCAGGCCAGAAAGGAAAAGAAGATTGGAAGACCAAAGATGAGATGGCTGGAAGGTGTGGATCAAGGCAGCGAAAGAACAGGAGAAAGGAACTAGAGGAGACAGACGGGACGAATGGAAAAAGCTTCTGAACAAGGCCGGGGCCCACCGGGGGGCTGTCAACCCAATGATGATGATTATTATTATTATTATTATTATTATGTACCTGTTCTCCTCCTGTATGCATTCATGGCGTGGACAGGGACAAATTTACCTATCTTACCTTGCCTGGAATCGAACCACAGTACCTCGACGATCAAGCTGAATGTTAGCCGCTGTACCGACTGAAATATCACGCCTTCAGTTCCTTTGAAGGGAAGAGCTGGATTGGTAGTATTCTAAAATGAAGAACAGGATGCTAAGGGATTATTAGGGGGCTATTGTGAACACGGGGGGTTTTATCGAGCAGCTGAGCGACTATCAGCTTGTGAAGAGATGCACTGTTATACGATGTTAATCATTTAGCTCTGTAGTCTTTTAATTACGGTCTGTACCTCTCAGTGTTCCGCATACAGAAAATGATTACCATAAAATCTCTAGTTTTTTGTTTATCACGTTTGAACTTTAAATTTTTTAATGTTCAGCCATTTTCTTAATATAATTTCACAATTAACATCGAGTGGAAGCTATACATAACCGATACTCACAAAAATTAATTTTCCTCCGACAGACCTGAGCGATGGTCACCAATACAAATTTATTTTCGAAATCCGTAGTTGCGGAGATGAAGTGTGCACACACATGTACATGATGTTCCTATTACGTATGTGTTTACGTAACACTTTCTTTTCTTTTTTTTCTTTTCTTTTCTTTTTTTTTTTTTTCCTTTTTTTTTTTTTT
>BLKM01012993.1:1364813-1488999 GCA_013340265.1 Coptotermes formosanus
TTTTTTTTTTTTTTTTTTTTTTTTTTTTTTTTTTTTTTTTTTTTTTTTCCCGCGGAACTCAAGTCTGTCACCGTTTAGCGGACTCTCCTTCCTCTCTAGTCGTAAATTTACCCTGTTAGTTAAGGGTTTAGTATTGCCCACTGTGTAACAATGCCCGCTGCATTTAGCTAACAGGCTGCAGCTCGGTGCAAGTTAAAATATGGTAAATTTCATCGCCGGCGGATGATGTCGGGTTCCCAAATTATGGAAGCGTGTCAAGGGTGGAACTGTCTTCTGAATAAAAGGAGCTGCAAGGTTAGGTGTGGTCAGGACTCACACCCGTGACTTTTTTTTTGTTCTGAGAGCCCGCGGTGGGTCGTTGTGGACCGTCCAATTGTTCCGTATATTCCGGAGTCCAATAAAATCCAATAGCCACGGTGGAAAGGCGTCTAACGTCTATGCCGGTAATGATGCGAGCATTAGTAACCTGGGCATTCATTGAACATTTCACCCTGTAACCATTCTTAACACCAGGGGAAGGGTCAGTGATCCAGCCGGTGGGAGGGCGGGTGGGGTGGGTGGCGGCAGAGTCGTCGTGGCACGTCCATGAACGGATCGAAGTACCGTCATTCGTCCTGTAGCTAGCCACTTCACTATTTGAGCTATTCTGTCGCGGCGTGTCTGACTTCATCCACTGTATTGTGAAAGTTCCGAATTCAGCTGAATAATTCGTATGAATTGTGTATAAATATTCCGACCTGTGGAAATTCCTTTCCAGCCAGTGGTAAAGACGTAAAGTTGTCTCGGTGTACGCCATGAAGACATACAGGAGTAGTAGTGGTATAGCTTCACTCATTTTTAACCTGCGCTGTAGATGGGGTGAGCGGTCACCTTCACGCCCCAGCCGCTTTAATCCCGTGAAAACCCCATATACCCATTGAACAGCAGGCTGGGTGGACCCCAGAGCCTATCTGGACGGTTTTAGTGAAGATATACGTCTTGCTTCTCCGGGGATTCGAACTCCGGATCGCCCAGCTCGTAGCCTGGTCACTATACTGACTACGCTAAATACACATATGTAACTGAACCTAGCTGGCTGACTAACTAACGTACTAGCTAAAGTAACTAACCAACTAACTAACCCAACCAACCGACTGACCGCTCAACAAACTTACATACAGACAGACTTACTAACTGGCTGGCTGAAAGACAGACAGACAGACAGACAGAAAAACAAACTAACTAACTTACTATCTAACTAACTATCTAAGTAACTAAGTAACTACATGGTGCAGAGTTATCAGCTGGCCACAGAATGCCCCGCGTGTTATTGAACCAGAAGTTTCATCGCCGTGTATGCAACAGCCCGTCACTTGTCCCTATCCTGAGCCAGATGATTCCAGCCCATTCCCTCCAACCTATATGAATGTTACTTTTTGATCTTCCAGTCCGTATCATCTGCTTTAACAATAAAGAGCTCCGTTTATTTCCCATTTATATCAATGTGCTTCCTATAATTCTCACAACAAAATGTGATACTTTCCCTAAGCAGCTTTAACTGGTTGAATCGTGCAATGGACGTATAGTGTGAGTTCTGTGGCAGAGAAAGAGGTTTGTATATACTGCGTAGAAGTACTTCGGCCTTCTTGAAATGAATCAAATTTGTTGTTATGAAGATGAATGCCATCAAAATGGACTTGCTTGGCAGAGCGTTCCTCTCACGAACACACAGAAGTGAGTTCTATTACTTCCGATGTTTTCAGTCAAGACGACACTTTTGACTTAAGAAATAAAACGGGTTGTATTTTATGTGTCACCTCGGCGTATCTAATTTAAAATTCATTTGCTTTGTGGGTTCTGCTTGGAAGTGCTTCAGAAGTACAAACGTAATGACTGCGAGACTTTGAGTTAATATCTGACAACTTAAAGTGTAGAAATGTATGACAGCAGAATTTGTACAGGGCAAGTAAAACACGGAATTGTTTGATTGCGAGCGTAAAAAACTGTTAGCTTTCCTATACAGTTTAAAAGATATGTCTGAAGTAGACACGCAAAGTGGTTAAGAAAACCGACGGCATGGTGACATTTAAACACGTACATTTGCGCTGTTACCGTACGTGTCTTAAGTTATAGTTTGAACAGCACTATATTTCAAGACGATAAACCTCTAAGATTAGGAATGTTAAGCACTTCACGATGACAAATTTTAAAGACCTCTGCAAGTTTTGCATAAAGCAGTTTATATCTTAAAAGCATGGCTAGCACGCTCGATTGGGTATATAAATGTAATATGTCCATATTTAAAATGCTAGTCACGTGACATCTCTGCTTAGTTGACAAGTGCCGCTAAACTTTCCGGCTTTCTATCGTGTTACTGTAATTGTCAAATAGTAGATAACTTGTTAACTCAAATTTTTCAATAACAGCAACAGCACATGTTAGGCAAATATTAGGGGACTTCCATTGTTTGTTATTATTATTATTATTATTATTATTAGTAGTAGTAGTAGTAGTAGTAGTATTGATTGAATTGGTAAAAACTGGTCTTGAATGTTACTGATTTGGTAAATATACTTGTTAACGTGGAAGTGCTTTGCACTTCTGCTACCCTCGACAGATGGCACTGTTCTGCATCAGAAACGGTTTACTTTCCTGTCAGGCAGTTCTGTTACATTCTAGCGACAGGCTGTTTCTTTCCAAATAAACATAACACTTTCAATATCCATATTCATAAACCTGGTTTCACACCTTTAAGGAAATATGGTAAGTATGCTGTCAAAAAGCACCATCCTCTGGGAAGAATCAACACTTTGGTGTTTTTGACGTGCGGCTTACCTCTGAAGTCATGTGTGACGTGAAGTATTATTTGTATGTTAGCATCTGACAACTGCCAGATGTTTATGTAATTTCCTTAATGAAAGAAACTACCGCCATCAACCACGTATTGAGTTGTTTTACTGCCTTTTGAGACTCCACATGTAGAATATTTGAGACAAATGGTTGGACATTGAACTGTTGTTATAAGTTATGATTATACTAAGTATTCGTCTTTCCGTCTTTCTGCTGTCTTCGTGAACGTTATTTACCTGTCAAAATTCATCCAACAAATAATGTTCGAATTCGCTAGTCATCCAACCTGCCTTTGCGTTCTAACCGTTTTGAACAGTACTGTGGTCTGGGATGTGATGATGTGTAATCTGACATAAATTACGGCCATCTTCAGGGTGAAGAATGAGAGAGTCGAGAACTGCTAACGGATTATTGTGAACGTTTATATTCTATACTTTTATTAAAATCATCCAGATAAAGTTTTAGAGCAAAATATTACCGGAACTTCATGTCCGAACCTTTTTTTTACGTACGGTTGCGTGTATCGTGACAGTGTTCTATTGGTGATGAACTTTCAGGCTTCTTAGCAACAGACAAGTGTTTCTACTAGTGATTAAGTTTCGATTAGTGTATTAAGGAAAAGATGCCTAGGAGGTGTTGCTTCGTTTGCTTGGGTTTGTCGTGTCATGGGAGCGTGCTAAGGCGCTGCTGATGGGCTCGTGATGACTGACGATGATATGCCAAAAAAACTCCGCTACTCAGTGCCCTGCAGTGTGTAATTCTGTGTCCTTTGACACTAGTAACAGCGTGCAAGGTATCCAAACTAATGTGTCAATCACTTGCGAGCTGATGATTCAAGAAAGCCGTGGTTGTAACAAATACCGGTGACTTATAGCGCTCACACATTATGCATTTGTTTACGTTTGTATGAATATGTAGGTGTTAAGTAAATAGGATGGGTGAGTGTGAACTTGATCCGTCTAACTCAGTACCTGGACCAGTCGCGGGCTGTTGTAAAGACAGTGATGAACCTTCCTTATCCTTAAAGTCCAGGGACTTTCTTGATTACCCGAATGACCTATCAGCTTCTCGAGAATGACTCTGCTTCATGGAGTTATTTGGTTGGTCGTAGTCATTTTCCTCCATCTGATGCAGAGGTTAAGAAGGAGTGGAGCTGTACCTCCCCTTCCCGTATATATCTTTATGGTGTGGACAGGCAAAACTGCAGCTTTGTTTTAACGTTTTTTGTTATATACTTTTTTGTTATTAATGCTTGCTGAAGGAATGTTTAATTTCTGTTCTTTTTCTTTAATCCTTTTAAAGTACAGTGGTAACTGTATGTACCAGGTCCTTCAGGATTTAGGGACTCTGCATGTAGACACAAAATGTAACTAGTTGTGTGCTTCATCTGCGTCTGAGGATAAACAGTGATTATGTGTCTAAACAGCGTTAACTGATTGGTTGTTGTAACTGAGACACTGTGTGCACCCTGCTGTGGGGGAACTGGATTTTAAATAAAGTGTTATGTAGAGGTGTTGAAGGTGTTAATAAACTCGGTACGTAAGTCACATTACTGGCTGGTCGTATTAATTCAATACTAATTTGGCTCTACAGCACAATTTAAGCCTTCGCTTCTTCTGGGCTTCCGAATTGGGAGGTCGGTGCATTGTCAGGTCTTAGGTTTATATCTCAACAAGCAAGTAACTGGACTTCCTACATGGGGGTCTTTGTGTATTATGGTCTTGTCTCTTCACCCAAGTCTGTGGTGACACATGCGTGCCTACATGAGATCCTAATTTTATTTCGCTTATGCTTTCAAGAGCCTCGGCAGGCCTGTGCCTTACACGTATATTCAGTGTTCATTTACTCTCTTCAACATAATATTCCTTCAGCGTTCTGTGAACATTTAATTAAGACACAGAAGGATTAGTTTACGTCATGTTAACGTCATACTGCTAGGTGCTAATACAGGAGAAGTTCTATGTGTGAGAAGACTTGGAACGTGGGGACAGGCGTGGCAAGTGTTGAGGTCAGGTAACGCATCAGACAAGCCGATCGTTTTGATACAAGTTCAGCCACTTCAGCCTGCTTTAAGTTATATTTTTGTCACACTGCAGAGACTTCCATTAAATGACAGCATATTAATGAAAAGTGATTTAAATTTATGAAGACGTAAAATCATGTAAGTACTTATTCGTATTTTGTTCTTATTCTTCTTCTTCGCTTCTTGACCCAATTCTGACCCAGATGAAGCCACTTGACACTGTCACGTCCTATATTTATCAAATTCATTTTCCTCCAGTCATGAGTTTTGGTAAAAATATATTATATACGGTAGAACTAATATAACTATTGATAGTATTTGATAACAATAGACACCAATCGATTATTATCGATTGTATCCTATATCTAACCAGGGTTTCATTCAAGTAACTCACAAGGGTAGGATGAAGAGTATAAATAAATAAATAAATAAATAAAATAAATAAATGTATATATAGCTTATTTAATTTCTGTGTGTCACGTAACCAAAACTGAACACAAGCGATGACCAGTCTCTCTAATCTAATGGCCAGAGACTTTCTTTCCTTTACAAAAAGGATTCTGAAGGTTTATGCCGGGTTACAACGATGTAATCGTCTTTTTTCTTGTCCCTAAATTAATGCTTCATACATATTAATAAGGCTAATATTCCGCGCAGCCGGTGGAACCCACTCGTGCTTTTAAATCGAACTTCAAGCAAATGTTACCCAAGCGGGCCAGTTATAAAAAGCCTTATGATTGAAGCTCAGGAACTAGCATTTATGTGTAAGATAAGTGTTTTAAAATTTGGACATTATCCTTCAGTGTTAATTTAGCATGTCGAGGGGTTGGCTGTGGCTGCGAGAAGCCTTAATTAACTTGCGTGGTGAAAGAAGACAGCTACATGCTGTTTCGAAAATTATATTCTGAATAATTGAGCCCTTTAAAGCAGAGTACTCAACATGTGCTCGACAAGCTGTAATACTGATAACTCATAATTTTGCCCACAGTCTGTATATATGTGTTTCCCTTGATTATAAAATAAACAGCGAGTACTTTCCGAAACAACCTGAACTGATTTTTCCTTTTAATAAAAATACAGTTTGGTTTCTGTGAACTAGGAACTGAAGCTTTGAGTATTAATTAGATAAATAGGCCTCAAGGGGTTCAAGCAGAACGTTGTAAGCATCACGTTTTACGAAAATCGATATATTATTATGTGTAACGGAGCTCGACTGTCCGGCCAAAGGTTACGAGTGACATAAACAGAATAGATCATGAGTTAGTGACTGCAGCTGATACGTATGACAGAAAAAAGTGGGTGGTTTTTATTTGAAATGCTGTTATTCTTATCCCCTCTAGCTTTTTAGGCGCCTTCGCAAAATTGCGAAAGCGAGTGTTAGTTTCTTCGTGTCTGTCTGTCTGTCTGTCTGTCTGTCTATCCGCCCGTCTGTCTCTCCGCGTGAAACAAATTGGCTCCTGTATAATTTTATGATTGAGTTTTTTTTCTAAAATCTGTCGAGAAAATTCATGTTCAAGTAAAATGCGACAAAAGTGACGCGTACTTTACGTGAAGACCTGTGTAAATTTATGATAGTTTGTGTTATTTTCGCAATGAACAGTAATTATTTTTCTGAATAATTCGAAACAGGTTATTTCTGTCAGGTAGGAACGTAACACATGATTTGTATGTATAAGGGTTATCGGGCGCTTGGCTGTTTTCTGTTTACTGGCCGTGTATCATGAAACCGCAGACGGCTTCGTTCTTTGGAGAAGCGAAATGAGATCTGCCAGTTGCATGTCCCATGAATTGCTCCATTGTATGGCAAGACTGTTCCGCGTTTCCTACCCGTGGTGGTATTTCCGATGTACAGTGTATTTACGTGTTGGCTTACAAGAGGGCTATAGCAGTGTTAAAAGATCTTCGTTATTTTGGGTGGAGTCGCATTCTTTTCTCCACACTCTCATGTGTAAGATGAGATTGCTCCTACGTGAAGAGCAAGAACAGTATAAGTATTGAAGGGTATCATTATCAACAAAGGACTACGTTCCAGCAAATTGATCGCCATTGTAATTACTACTGGAGCAGTTCTTAATATTCTTGATCATTGGAAACATGAAAAGCCAAGTAATACTTAAAAATTCTTTTAATACGTAACAGGAAACTAACAGTAGGATCTTATTTTATGCTGATGATGATCATAAATTCCTCCGACCGTCGGTTTCTCCGAAGGCACACGACGTCACAGCACAGATGACAAATATCGATCGCCGTGAGAACCTAAAATATGATATTTTCGTTTCATTACAAAGACTGACCATTTGGCGCTGTTTAGAGAAGTAGTCACTCTTAATTCTTATAACTGTATGAAAAAGATAACAAGGCAGGTGGGTAATATACGTACAAAAGTAAAAGTTAGGCGCGTGCGCGCTACCATTGTTGCCGTGGGAAAGCAATAAGTAGTGCGTCGTATTATGTCGTCATCTGTGGCCTGTCTGGCTGTACCATATTTTTTCACATTATTGCAAAAAGGGCATGGTTTTCAGAAAAAAATTATTGAATATAAAATATTTGTTCTGATTTTCGCTACAAATTTTGTCTGAAACATTTCTCATTTTAAGAACTGCGTGATATACGATCATAAATTTCATGTGTTTTCGTGTAAAGTACTCTTTATTTCTGTCAGATTGTAATTAAACTTGAAGTATCTCGACAGATTTTCGAAAAACGCTCAAATATGAAATGTTATGAAAATCCGTCCAGTGGGAGCCGAATTGTTCCATACAGACGGACAGACACGCAGACGGACAGACACACAGACGGACAGACGCACAGACGGACGAAGGGACGGGCAGACATGATGAAGCTAACAGTCGCTTCTAGCAACTTTGTAAACGCGCCTAAAACTGCTGTGAGTGGCGTAGATAAGGCTGCTGTCGACCCCTGGGTCAAGGAGGGCCCAAAACCTACGGCATAGTAAATTATTTGTGGGTTCTTTCGGACACGATTCCGTTTTCCTGACAGAAGGCAGTATTCTGGATCCCTGTTGTGAGGTCTGGGAGTATCTTCGCTAATAATTTTAGGGGGAGCCCCGATTATCGAGTCGCCGCAGCCCCCCCCCCACCCCACGCCCCGACTGCTGATCTACACTAATGTACATTGTATTGGCAAAATGCAGAAATTCTAAAGTGGGTGGTGCATGTAGTTAGTAGTGTCATTTAAATGCTAAACACACAGTTCTCTAACCACATGATACAGGCAACCGTGAAGTTTGAGACTCGAAAGGATTACGCTCTGAAGTTCAATAAACATTAAAATTTCCCTTCAGTTTGCGACATGTACTAATATCAGTAATTCACAAAGCCGATATTTTCTTCTCTGTGACTGCTAAGACTATGACGTGACGTCACGCGGTTCAACACACTGCTGAAAATAACGCAATAACTAATTAGCGAACAACAAACTCTAGAGACAAGAGTACTTCAGTATCTGACAGCCATATAATTACCCCAGATATTCCCGCATTTTATAAAATTCTCCTTCGTTGTCATGTTTGGCCTGTAATCTGGTGAAGAGACTTGGACATATAGGCAAATTAAGTTTCCTCCAGGCTTGTTTCTAGAACAGCGTGTTGCTCCTATTTGCTAGATCTGTTTTTGTTATGACACCAGTAAGCTATGCGGTATTTCGCAGAATGAAATAACGCCATCAACACGGATGATAGGAATATTACAGGTGTATAAGGAGACCTGTAAATTATAAAGAAAGTAATAATAAGAATGTACTCGTATGTGTAGATAAGATATTCCACTGAGACCTCACAACTTTCCCCAGTACTGATACTCACTACACGGCTTTCACTACACCGATTTGAACAAAACTCGTAATTGCTGAATCGCATCACATGTAAATTATCTGTGTCAGGTTCACCCAAATCGGTTAAGAAACATGAAAATTACGAGTAGAAATTCATTTATACCGTAAGTAAAGTTTGATGTCACTTTGCTGATTTTCGCGAAACGTATGCATTCTGTAACATACGGAAGGTCGCGGGTTCAGTTCCCGGGGGTGTCATCGGAATTTCTCATTGACATAATCCTTTCGGTCGCACTATGGCCCTGGGATCGACTCAGCCTCTAACAGACATGAGTACCGGGAATAATCCTGGAGGGTGAAGGCGGCCGGTGCGTCGGGCTGATAACCCTACCACCTTTATGTGCCGATTGTATAAAAATCTGGGAGCCTCAATCTGCTGGAACCCTAACGGACTGTTCAGGCCTGTAATGGGGTTGCTTTACCTTTATATGCATCCTGGACGACTTTTTATGAAGAACTCCGAGGAATACCGAATTTCATGAAAATCGCTGGTAGGTCACAGACGGACGGGCGGACGGACGGACGTGGTTCCCACATAAGGCGTTCTTTTTAACTTCACACAGAACGCTTAATAACGATTCTGAGTGGTATCTAATAACAAATTAGTAAACCTGAAGCCCGATGCCCACTATGGGTATGTTCACGGTCCGCTCACGGTCACGGAAAATATTTTCTTTTTTCTCTATTTAAATGCTTCTGTTCGTAAACGTACCGTGCCTCGAACGTGATCGCTAGTGTGGACACTGCTATTCAAACACAGTGAAGAATAGGTCTGTCTGACCGGCTCTTTGCTGAAACGTGACTGTCCCTATAGTGTGAATTGGGCCTTAGGCTTCATACATAATGGATCATTACTGCTGCTGCAAGGATGCCTGTAGATGAGAGTTAGTCCGTTGTTGTGCTACGGGGAGAGGTCAGGACTGTCGGGTGGGCCGTACTGTGGCCAGTGGGACTTGTTCTCAGGATGGGCGTAGTTATCGCGAGGGCCCGCCGCGGCTATCTGTTAATGAAGGGCAATCCCTTATCGTTCTGGGCACTTCGTCGGTTTCTGCGTTTTACGCTGTTGTGCACGATTGGTACAGTACAAAGAGAATACCTCACATGGTGGCCGTGTCTGTCCGTCTGTCTCGTATTTCGAAGTTACTGATCGTAATTTGATTAAATTTAGTTTTTAGGTCTACACAAAAAAAAGTTTAATTTTGCTTCGTAAAGTCGCTACACTTAGGTGTACAACAAACCGTAACAAGTGTAAGTATAGTTCTACGCGTTCTTAGCTTCGGCGTTAGCCGGAGGTGAGTGGAGGTGATTACAGGCTATTGAAGTGTGTAAAATAAGAATTAATGAATTTTGGGCATACCGCACTTCACTTATTTCAGTCTTTGACCGTACAGTAAATTTTTCCGAAATTCTCCAGTGCAAGCTACTGGCAAAAATTTGTTTCTTTAATACAGAACTTACTGACGGTGGTTTGTGTGATTCGACGGTGAGTTTTTGTGGTGATCGTTCTTGAACAGATTTATTGATTCATTCGGGAGCAAACGTCACAAATCCGGTAAGGTTCTTGAAAAGTAAAAACAAGTTCCTGTCGACGCCAAGAAGGCGTATAGGGGATATAGAGGTCTACCTCTGCTCATTCTTAACCTTGGCATTAGATGGAGGTGAGTGGTCAACATCACGCGCTGGACGCGTTAACCCCAGGCAGTAACCGCGGTACTCATTGCATAGGAGCCTGGTTGTCCCCAGAGCCGGTGTGGACAATTTGGAGAAGAGAAAACTCCCCTTCCCCCCCTCGAGATTCGAAAATCGTCTCGTCCAGCCCGTAGCCTAGTCACCACACAGACTGCGCTACCCCGACTCAACTTTCTCATATCGTTGCATTTCTAACGTGCGTATTTTGAATCAGTCATTACATTAAAACCACCTAGGTACTCGAGGTTTGGTACTACACAACTGTATTGTCTTCAACATGTTTGTGCCAATCTGGGCCATTGTCACTGAATGCAGTATACCAAGTGGACGTTACGAAGGTTTACGCATATGTTTATATATATATATATATATATTAAATTGTGCGTGCAGTAACATAATTCCCAAGATACAAGTACCGAACTCATAGTTGAGAAGTTACCGTGTAAGCCTCTAGCAGTGTCATCTCCATCATATATGGGACGTTTTTCTGTGGTCTTAGTATAACGGTTTGGGCTGGCGGGTGTCCAAATTTTTTTCGCCAAAGTGCGACAGCCGTTGTTGTGGGTTGGTTCACGGGCCGCAAGTGTAAAAGTAACAAGTGGTATACCTAATCTCCTAAATTATTGTGCAATTTTTATAGTATATATAGGCTACAATTTAAAATGTGGCCGCGAGCAGCATAACACAACGTGGCGGCCCGCAGATTGGACATCCATGCGTTAAGGTATTGTTACTTGGTTACACTTAGCATTGCCAAGTTTCTAGATCTCTCTGCTGCATATTTATGCTTTATGTAATTCCAGTGTCAATAGCTCCGTTTGTACAGCATCATTGTTGTATGATGAACGAATCATGAACTGGAAAGGATGTGGAAGGAAGCGGTCATGGCGTGCTTTGATGGTTTATATTGTCTTGGCCTTTGCCTCGAATTGCGTCAGGCCAGTAAAAACCTCAGTCAGGACAACTGATTCCTTTTTTTGTGGCCCAACAGCCCACCTCGGGTCTAGGCCGCCTGGCTTTGAGGTTTGTAGATCACATAGAGTTAGACACACGCACACACGCACGCACGGTAGGACTCCTCTGAACGAGTGATCAGCTCGTCTCAGAGGCTGCTACCTACATAACACACGACAAACACACGAGAAGAATATTCATACCCTCAACGGGATTCGAACCCGCGATCCGGGAAATCAAGCGGCTGCAGACCCACGCCTCAGACCGCACGGCCAACGGAGGATAGTCTATATCAGGGGCTAAAATTTGAAAGCGGGACCTGTAGAATACAAGGCAGGAGTGCAAACCACATGACAGCGACATTTGGTGTATGCTTCAATGTATATAACAGAAGATTAGCTTTCGGGAAGTGGTTCTGTTTCCGTCCTTAGCTACAAGGGTGGGCAGGCAACTGCTTACTTTACAATATAGTCTTCATGGGTGTTTCCAGAGTTATATTGTAAGTGTTCTCAATGTGTTCTATTGGCAAAACCTGGTCCTGTGTGTATATGCGGATGCAGTGACTGACTCTTTCCATAAGACGCAACTGCCTAGGTACCTGTCATCCTGATGATGGACACAGAACCAGTTTACGAAACCCTGTGTTCTGTTTGGTGTACTAGATTATGGACAAAGCCCAGAAAGAAAATACATATCATTCCAATTATGTTTTTTAAGCCTTTGCGACCTTTTTTTGTAAGATTAATTTTAAGGTTTTCTTCCCACAACTCTTAACTCCATGGAGCAGGGTCCTTGCTGAGAAGCTAACAGTTTCTCTGCTAGTCAAGAAACTCCCCGCAGTTTACGGAACCCGAAGGTTCATTGCAGTTTTCACAAGGGCTGGCCACCTATCCCTATCTTAAGCCAAATAAATCCAGTGCTTGCTCCCGTTCCACTTCTTGAAGATCCATTTTAATATTATCCTCAATCTACGCCTAGGTCTTTCAAGTGGTTTTTTCCCTCTGTTTTCCCCACCAAAACCGTGTATGCACCTTTTGAACAGAGGTCACGCAGCTTCAATGTTGGTGCCCTTAGGTATAACTTAGATTTGTCGTTTCTGGGACGTTGCGGCGTGTCGACTGGTAAATAGTTACCGACATTTTGAAGGATCATAGTGCCTTCGTCTTCAGGGTCAAACAGTCCAACAGAAGATACAAAGGACGTCTTCCAGATGGTCAGCCCTTCACTTCATACAGAGCATTACTTTAGGCAGTCCAACATAATGCATGACTTACAAGGTCTGAGGTCTTTATTCTTTACGAAAAACTAACCAGGACGGACTGAATCAGTTATTGTCCCTCTGGACATAATGTAGGCCTGTACGTAGGAATGCATTTGGATGTTAATGCACATAAAGGTCTTAGAAACACTAATGGACTTAGGAGCTAACTAACCAAATAAGTTTATGTAACCGTGCTCTTCTTTAAAACCTCAAGACATTCACTGTCTTGTGGGGAACCCAACTGTCCTGTTGACAAGAGTCCGCCATTGGTCCCTATCCTCTACCAGATGGCTCCAGCCGACGCCCTCTAACCCGTCTTTCTTTAAAGTCCATTTTAATATTCTCATATCTTCTACGAATAGATCTTAAAACAGATCTGTTTTCTTAAAGTCTTCCATATAAAGATAACGGTTTTATAATCTCTGTGGTTAGTGCACAGTACTTCTCTCCCGCTTTGCGTTCTGACATTATTTTTGTGAAAACTGCAAATTATGAAGCGCCTGAGATTCTGAAACTTCTGGGTTGTTGCGCAGCTTAGGCTTGTTTGTTACCGACGTTTCGGGACAGCGTAATGGTCCCAGCTTCAAGGGTCGAGATGTCCAGTAGGATAAAATGTGAAGAGCCGCATTATGGAAGTTTATGCAGCCTCCTGTTGCTTACTTTATCTTGGATCCAAATATTCTCTTAATCAGTGTTCTTCCCTTAATGTGGGAGACAAAAGGTTTCGTCGAAACTTCAGTATTACGAGCATAAAACTCTCGAAAGAAGCATGAAGGACGTGCAAGATCTCCGCACTTAAAATACCCACGTTATGACGGTCTTCGTGGCAGGTACCATCCCCAGGCACACACAAGAAATAGACTGTACTTTTAAAAATCTCCTTTGTGTCACAACACTTAGTTCTATTTGTTTGTTAATTTAGTTGTTTGTTTCTGTGATTGCCTTCTATTGACATTCGGTGTTTTATTTATGTTTGATCTGTGAACAGAATTCTACACACGTTCATGCATATTGGTTGAAGGAACGTTTTTTGTTCAGCAAGATTCTACATTTGAATAAACCGCATTTACGACAGACCACTTCTAAGTAGGTTGGTTCGTTAGTTAAGCATTTTACGAGGTTAATCTGTAGGTAAAAGAAACTGACTGGTGAAATTCTTACTAAATTCTACTCCAGAACTGATTTTAATTCCATGACATCTACTCGACATGAATGTCACGTTATGTGGCCATTTCTTGAAATCGGAACCGTGACGATGGGGACTGATTTTGTATCCGAAACCTTGCTTCATTTGAACCATCTGACGCAGCTGTCAAGTGGAGAGAATTTTGTTGTATTTAGTCGCCGTGGAAACTTCAAGACACAAATGATTTTAACCCTTTAGATCAAAAGATTAGTGTATATCCCACCGGCGTTATGTGTTAATAAGATATATTTGTATACAGCGAAATACTGCCGGCGTGTTCGCCTAACTATAGCAAGAAAGGAACACTGGAAACTGCGGTAATCCATGCAAGCCATGGTAACATTAGTTATCGAAGTGACCGTAGTAATCAGGACATTGATATACTTGGTAGCCACGGTTAAGCATAGTGATATATAGGTCTCAAATTGTAATCTACATGCCACGGCTGCTTTAGCAAAATTCTTCTGTTCTCGGGATGATCTCTTACATTTCGACAGTGTTACCCTTTATCACATTACATACAACTGACCGCTTTTCCCGAAACTCTTATGTTACAGCGGCTCTTCAACGTACATTTCGGTAGTATGGGGTGTACAAATTATGAATCTGTGAACATGCTTACAAAAGCCACTAGGCCTGGACTAATTGAGCGCTTAAGCCAGAATTATGCGGCGTCACATAATAAAAACCTATACGTATAATATAATATAATATAATATCATGTACCCTAGGATTTGAGGTCAGTTAAGGTCACCATACGAGGTGAACAGTACCTGTTTACAGAGTGACTTCTTCCAAGGAGAGGGCGAGCCCAGTGCATTTGGTTTGGTGGGAATACGACGGACGATGTGTACACTAGCGACTTCCTAATACGGAGAGTTGTTGACATCCGTACACCGGGCAGAGGCGGCCTGAACCAACGTGAGCCCCACGTTCAGGCCTGAGTTCAGATATTGGAAAGGTTTCCGCTGTTAACCAGTCCATGGATTTTATTTTTGTGGTTTGTGTTACGAATCTGATACGATCTGAGAGTATATCGGCGGTAGGATGACTGGTGAGTGATAAGTTGGAAAGGAAGTGGAAACAGTAGTGGCCTAAGCGACGTACTGTTCCGGAAGTCACCTGAAAGGACAGAAATGATCACAAAAATTATGTAAAGATGACATGTGCCCTAGCCGAGATTCGAAACAGGGAGTTCCCGAATATAAGTCTTAGAGAGTTACTGCTAGGCTAACCTGCTCGGCCCACTCAATGAAGTGGTACGGAAGTAGTGGGGGTGAACCTCCACGAATTGTGTACATCTGCGCTAGACGGAGGTAACTTTGTTATCTTCGCGCTTTGACAACCGTTGGGAAGAGAGAGGAATCGGACCCAAGCGTGGCTTCGACATGACTGTGAAGGGAATAATATCTAATCCTGCCGGGAATCCGACCCTAGTTCTCTGCACACAGTCACGTTACTGGCATTTTAAAAGTGCCGCTGTCAGTTGATAAGATTATGCAGCGTGTGTGATAGATGATTGCCCGGTAATGACAGGTGAAACCGAAGTTCTCGGACAGAAACCTATTCAAGTGCTATCTAGTCCCCCACAAACTCCACATGGAGTGCCCTGGGATAGAACACGACCTTTCGCGGTGACAGACCGGCGATTAATCCCATCAGTCATTGACGTCTAAATAAATAAGGCGCCGCCAGATTCAGCTAACGTAGATTACTTTAATAAAACGAATTTTAAATATGTGTTCTATACCAGCCGTTGTCAAAACCATAAGTGACATCGGCATTGCAACCCAAACACGGACAGTAAGCTTCTCAGCACCCTATCAAATCGCTGCACCTGTACAACATAACGCGGCTTATACTGCGGATGTGCATATTCTAAATGTGTACTCTCAATGTATGCTTACAGTGAATTGTCTTCAAGTTAGCTGGATTGTTTGGTGAATTTACGACCCATCAGAAGGCTCTGGCGAACCAAGCTTGGGTCGCAGCCCTGGATTTGAAAATCCCTCTTCTGCACCTTGTTCGGGAAGTTTTGGATTAAAATTTGGCTCTCTTGAATTTTGGGTTGTTTCAATCAGACCCTTAAAGCGAACTACTGATGCCTTAAATACGACGTACTTTGAACAGCCATGTAAGCAGTGTTGGGGTTCAGTGGTTAGTAAAGCAGCTCTGCATGTGGGTCGAATGGTTAGCAATACCGCTTCATATTTGGGCTGAATGGTTAGCAATACCGCTTCATATGTGGGCTGAATGGTTAGCAATGCCGCTTCATATTTGGGTTGAATGGTTAGCACTGCCGCTTCATATTTTGGCTGAATGATTATTAATGCCGCTTCATATTTTGGTTGTGTGGTTAGTGAAGCCGCTTAATATTTTGGAGGCCCCCAGTTTGATTCTTGGCACGTAGGCTCTGTATCGTGACGGAAGTGTTTCGTTATTGTTACTCAGTCCAAATTCAGTGAGAATAATGCACCCAAAGGTACTCCATGATATTTCCCTGCCACTTTCCTGCACTTCACAGGCGTTACACGCCTGTAAGGTATCTTATGGAGGCGAGAGAGAGTTTTTATGAACTACGAAACTGATCTTTCTAATTATCGTGCCATTCAGTTTATTATGTTTTTCTTTGTTATATGTATTTGTCGTTTATTTATTGATGTCAGTCGTAACTGGAAAGGATGTGGAATGAAATAGCTGTAGTCTAAATTAAATACTTCCCCGGTGGTTGTCTGAAGGGATTCAGGAAGACCTGAGTGACGATATTCTGTCTCCAGAACGAGACTTGAAAGAGGAGCCTTCCGGATAAGATGTAGGAGTGCGACTCATTTTACACCGAAGCTGTTACTGACTACGTGTGACCAATGTAATCGACATAGCTTCTAGAAACAAAACATACTATCCGCCACTGACCAAGCGATGCAGTGAGAGGAAAGGAAGCTTAACGGGTAAATAAAATAACTTGGTAGAAAAATAATGTTTGAGTGCATGATTGAGTGGTTTAGTCAACAAAGGAGCCATGGCACTTATGGAGGACTGACCAGTCCGTTTGGAGTCGCAGAAAATACGCAGTTCACATTCGAGGTTCTGCAGTTGAACGTTACAAAAACATAAGAGACAGACGCCTGAATTAGCGTACTGGGTTCCTAAACAAACCCGGTAAACATTTCCGAGGACGCCATACTGTAGCTGATAGAGACCGGCCATCCGTGGGTGTATTTGTGTATGCGTGTGTGTGTGTGTGTGTGTGTGTGTGTGTGTGTGTGTGTGCTACTTCTCGCACGTGCTGCGTCCACTGCGCGGAAGCATTCTGTCCCGACAGTTTAAATAAAGGCTTGCATTCTTCAGAATTAACTCCGTGCACGAGAGTCCTTAAGAAGCTAACAGTGGATAAGTTATTCAGAAAAATAATTACCATTTTGTACACAGCAGTGATAAGATAAAGTTAACAAGAAACTCAGGGAACAAATTTTTTAACTCCCACTTTTATTCAAATATTTGAGTCTGTATCACGTTGCTGGGGGGGGGGGGGCCTTCAGGTAAACATTACATAATATTGTGATTCGTGTCCCAGCATAATTTACAGAGAAGTAACAGAGATTTGGCTCCAAGCGTTCTTACTCCGGAGTGACGAGGATTGAAACACAAATGGGATATGCACAGAGTACGTCACAGCTTGTTGTCCGTGTCCTGTTGCATTCAGGTTTACAGCCACAACTGTTGCGGAAGTTTTGGACTTAAAAAAGGTGGAGGGCCGTGCCATGGCTTAAGCGGCTAATGGCCTGTCTGTCATCGCGGAGGCCTGGATTCAATTGCAGGCACACTCTGTGTGGGAATTGTGGTGGACACAGGGGCACTGCAGTTACGCTGGTTGCGTAGGGTATTTTGATGGCTCTGGGTACCGCATTTCGATAGTGGCCCTGGTGTCGCTCCCTCATCGCAAATTCGTACGTCTGCCATGTTGCTGTAACTTAATGTAATAATTTAAAAAGTAAGCGCCTGGATTGGGCTCCGATGGCATACATTTCATTTCAGATTCCATTAAAATTCATCAAGGTTGGAGCGTGCGACTGGTCGGACGGATGTGCAGACATGGCCAAAGGAATGTTCGTCCTGGGCGCACCAACATCTCTTTTAACCTAAGCATGTTACCGATCCGTTCCCTGTGTCAGACAGATCATAGCGCTGTGCTACTGTTCACATCAGCAGGCAGCCTGAGGAGAACTGGAAAGCATGTGACCTCGCGCCTGCCTACGCCCACGTATTAGCGTGAGGTTGCTGCTGCTTGAACATGACTTTCGGGTAACTGAAACTGTGGTCCGCGTGTATGAGTGCAGCAGGAGCCGAAATCGTGTGGGAAACGTAGAAACCGCTTGGTGAACGGACATTTGAATAGCTGGCACCCCTGAATGGTATTCGGTAGGTCAGGCCTCTAGTCTGGTTGGTATTTTACAAGTATTTTAGTTGTTATTACTGCAAGAAGGTTGTAGGATTGTACCCGCAGTACGTCAAGACCACATTTCTACCAATGTGGCAGTCGATAATTCCGCCGTTAGTTGACGGTATAGCTACTGAGGCCAGTATAAGTTATATGATATCCCTCGATACCTTACGTTTTCCCCTCCGGCATACTTTCTTATATTCGCGTCTCTTCGTATAGTTATTCTCTTCACAGTCGTGTCGGTTGTGATAGCCTTCGATAGAGAAAAGCGTTTTGGGCTGGTTGACGTAGGATGGAGGCCAACAAATAAAGTGTATGTTTGAGAGACGCGTAGTCCAATTAAGCATGGGGAACGAAATACAGTTGGAGGAGGCGGTCCTGACCATGCCCGTGTTTTGCTGTTGGAACTGAAATAAATCACGAAGAGTGGGAACAGGACTTCTTGAATACAGAGCATTAATACGCTGACATTCTGTGGGCTGAACATAAAGCGTTAACACTGTGGGCATGTTATGTTAGTTTGCATATAAGTGGGTAACCAAGTAGTGCATGTATCACCCCTCGCTGTTTTGCCTTTCATTAAATGCCTCAGAGCCCAGAGTGAACACCAGAATTATCCTTTAGGTTATAAAAGAACCGATCTCGGTACAATAATTTCATTTAGTATGGTCTGCAGATGCATTGAGTTTTTACAGTTCCATTTGGCACTGTGGTAACGCGTCTGAGTAACACGCAGTCGGTACCTGAAAAATGAGATGAAAGCCACAAAGGTCTGAGTATGATATCCGCCCTTCTAGTCGGAATTTGAACCCAGGGTTTTCGAATACGAAGTTCTTTTTACTCGTCCGCGATGTTGGTTGGTGGGCATGGTGTCGGAATGAAATTTATTGCCATGTATTATGCTGTAAAAGTTTAACTGAAAGAAGGCGCCGTGAATTGTCTGAAATTAACGCGAAAGGTATTCCCGTATGCTTGCATGGCTACTTACAGTGTGTGTTAGGAGACCTGTAATGTGTCACACTGTATACAAGTTCACGTTTCACAGTCCTAACACCGTGGTTTTAAGCCGTGTGCGATATCGCAATATGAAGCTTGCGGGAGAAGCCTTAGAACAAGTGAAACAATAGCAGCAAACGTAGGATTGATGAAGCGACTAACAACAGACTTTCAGTACCAGGAAAACTTTATTTTACGTTGAAAAAATTCCTTGAACAAAAAAGAAGTAACGTGGAAAACAAAACTAACCACAAGTAAAACGTCATTTATCCCAATAATAATATATGGGTATGAGTTATGGCCTTTGTCCTCCAAATATAATAGCCAGTTGCAAACCACTGAAATGATATAGCCTACTTAAGGAAAATGGAGGGGAAAACTAAAAGGGAAGGATCAGGAATCAAAAAATAAGAATGGGGTTATGAATATTTCGCCAGAAAGAGATGACAGAATTAACACCTTTGAGATGGTTTGGACACGTAAGAATGGGGAATGAGAGATATCCCAAAATGGCCTGGCAAGCTAGAACACAGGGGAAGAGACTCAAAGGAAGACTACACAGACTAGGGAAGAAGGGATACAGAAGATATTGAAGGAAAGAGGAATTGAATGAAACGGAGTAGGAGCTATTGCTCGAGGCCATGAGAGATGGAAAGCTCTTTGTAAACCCTCTGCACCTACCGGCAGATGAGGTTTGACTGAATGAAGTGAAGTTCCAGTGTCACTATGCGTCCGCACCTAAAGAGATCAGATTACATCAGCCCTATAATCTCTGTTAACCTTACTCAGACGCACCGAACTGCCACACAATACATGTATATTTATGAGGTCAGTGATTTAAATGTGTCTGCATTCGTCATGAGGGACTCTAACTAAATGTGAGCTGTCACGCCGTGATATTGTTGTGACCCGTTGTCATTAAGCGACACAATCTTCAGCTGATGTAGGTTGAAGACTTGAATGCGTGTTTCAGACAGTAACCTGGGCAAGGCGCAACTCGCGGGACGTAGTCGTGTGTGATATTTTACTGTATATACCGCGCGTACTTTGTACCAATTTTTCAAGAATAAAGTGAATGTGGAGAATGATTCGGGGCTAGCAACGTGTAAGAATAGAAAACATTGATTTGTTTGCGTGATTTGAGGCTTCTGCCACGGTAAAAATGATTGCAGCCTAGACTGGTATTTCGTTACCCATATTTTGGGACAAAGTGTCTGTCCCAAATTGACCCTTGAAGATGGCACCGATAGATTGTTTCGAAACGTCGGTAACTACCAAGCTACGCTGCGTAATAGTGCAGAAGATCGAAGGTCTCATTCATTTGTTTAGTTATTTATTGTTTTTCTCACATTTGAAAGGGATTATTATTATTATTATTATTATTATGGATTATTTAAATCTGAAATGCCCAAGTTGATCATGGCTGCCAGCATACAAAATAAAGCAAAACTTAAGATTAAATCCAAAACTACTGTTACTTTGCACTTTTGTTCCTAGTTTTATTAAATCCACTGCCAACAAATTGGCGGTCTCTTGTTGGTATATTACGTTGTGAATAACTTCAAATGTAAATAGCTTCACCACACATATCCGCTTCTTTTTTACATTTATTATTATTATTATTATTATTATTATTGTGAACCTGGGTATACCGGAAACCTGCCCTTAGCGGAAGACTTTTACGGTTCCGAGGATCCAAATTTCCAAGTTCCTCTACGAAACGGAACCTTCCTGGCTGGGGAAGGGGGAAATTGGTTCCTTGCGGTACCATCATAGGTTTCACTGTATTTGATGACTATGATAAACACTGTAATTTCAGGTTTGAAGCCTCCTAAGTGCATTGATTCCTGTTCGTATCTTTCTGCGTTGTCATATGAAGTTTGTCCTTCAAGGAGCCTGACCCTTCCTAGGCGTCTGCCTTTGTTTGAATGTATATTTATAAAACCTGTAGGACTGGAGGAAGGCGGGCCTTGAACACGGACCTAAATACAAATTATAACACTTCAGAGCGCAAAGTTACCTGTACCGCCTGCTTTCACGTAAAAAAGATTTGCGTTTTCGGACGTGTTCTTCTAGTGCATTGCGCGTGGTTATCACAATAAACAGCGAATATTTCTCTAAACGTCATTAAATGACTGGCCTTTGTAATGAAGGTCCAGCGTGTTTTCTGTGAGATAGGAACTGAATTGTTGTATATTATGTGCCTGCACTTCAGGCTTCAAAGGCTTATCCGTTCGTCGCCCTCATTTCTGTACCCCATTTCTGTGTTCTATAGACGCAATACTAACTATCCTAAATGCTCTTTTGAGTAAAAACTTTGGCATGTACTCATTATTTGAGGTATAAATCAGCAGTATAAGCTAACCATCAAGGGTACATTTTGTCCACTTTTCTCGGGTTTAAATGTGTTGTGTAATAATTTACTCAAGCCTTCACCGTTGGTTTAGACAGAATTAAGAATGTAGACCCTATTCAAGCAGCAGAAGCGTGCGTGGCAGAGGCATTTGCTTCCACTTCAGCGTTAATTGGGTGAAGTGTTGGAGGCTTACAGTGTTATGGTGCTGTAAATATTCTTCTTGTGATCGGTAATGTTACTGAACTGAGACCGGACCAGCTCTTTGTTCCTGCCATGCGGACAGTCGCTTTCCAAAGAAGGGAGAGGCAGGGCTTCACTATCAACGTTACGGTTCCTATATCTAGCACTTGCTTTAACAATTAAAGTTTTCTGAATTTTTCTCATTCATCGTATTTTTACGCGCTCTATGATTCTCACAATAAACATATAATTTTCAACAGTTTGTTGCTGTTTTCGAAACATACTGTACTGTCTGTGAGGCAGGAGAGGCATTTATTACACATGAGGTGAAATTCAGTCTTAAAGTTTCAAACACATCAGCATATAAGGTTGATACTAACATAGTCATGATGCCTGTGAAATTAATCCGGCTTCTCCAAAAAAAATATATGTTTTTTTCACTGATATCTCCTGTACTATTGAATAATCTCGTAAAATTACCTTTATGTTTGGTGGAGCATAATAGTGGCATGAAGAGGAATAACTAAAGGTCCAAGGGGTTACAGTTTCACTAACCAGTGAAGTGAAGACAATAGGACAGCCAAACGGCTAAGCGGTTAAAATTTCATTATGGCAGTGAAATAAAGGCACAGGAGTAGTTAAGTCTCACGGGCTGCAGTTTCACGAAGGTAGTGAAATAAAGACAGAAGGACAGCTAAAAGGCTAATGGGTTCCAGTTTCAGAAGGCAGAGTGACAGCTTAAAAGCTGTGGTGGTGAGATGATAGTATAATGACCATGTTAACGTGGGCAAAAACGTGACTTTTTAGGAAAGATGTTTACGTATTAGTTTATTTTGTGACTATATTTCGTGATGTATTTGGAAAAATATATTTCATTCTCTTTTTTATTTCCATTTACATTTTCCCTTCATTTTTACGTTTTGTCTGTGTACTTTTTCCCATGTCTCATTTCCCTTCAACGTATTTCTCAGTCTCTCTCCTTTCACCGTCTCTTCCCGTTTCACATGCTTCATATTTTCCTTCCTTATCTTCTAACACTCGCCCTTTATTCCTCATCTTTTCATTTAATTGCTCCGTTCCCTCGATATTATCAATTTTCCAATCATAATCACGCCTGTCTCATTCATTTCTGTGTAATGTGGTTGATATATTTGACAAAATGTCAGATAGACCAAGAAGCGCGGCGCTATAGAGACATGTTTTTAAGTGGACCAACACAAATGTCGCCACGCAGCATTCCAACTGCTTAAAACTCTTACTTCAATTCGTACTTCAAGTAAAGTCCGTGTTTTTAAAACCTTGCGTGAGGAAGGCTCTTATGTGCCATTAAACAAATGGCTGGCTGGGAAGTGGCGTACATTTGGGTAAGGGCTTCCGTGACTGCAGTTAATTAAAATTTATCTGCTGAGAACCAAAAGGGTGGCTAATTAATATAACAGTCTGCAGTGATGATTGCAACAAAGTCAGCATATTAAAACTTTTATTGAACCATCACTTAAGCGATCTGCTTTTGATGGCACGTAGCGCTCAGCACGTAAGACAGTACACATCTGATCGTCCCCTTATCCTCCTCAAGTTCCTCACTTAACTATTCTTACTTCTACATTAACTTCGTGTCCTCCATTTCCTTCTCCGTGATGTTCATTTCCTTACCCTTTTCTCCCATTTGACCTCTGGTTCTTTTGCATCCCGTCTGTCATAAATTTCCTCGCTTCCTTCTGCTCTTCTCCATCGCTTTCCATTCCTTATTTTATGTTAGTTTTTCTCCTCTTTGTTATTATTTTTCTCCTCTTTGTTATTATTATCATCATTTCGTGATCCTTCACCTTCTCCTCCTACTTATAATTTTCTCTTCGTTCTCATTTATTTACTTTCTCCCTGTCCTTTGTAAACAGCGAGTGTTCTTTTGTCTCTTTCTCTTAGTCGTTCATTTTGTTCTTCCGTCCGTTATTTTCCGGCCCTACTTATCCTGCTATCTTGTACTCTTATTTCGTAGTTGTAACGCTGTATGCTTGTATTATATAGGTGCCAATTCGAATCTCAGCTGAGGCACCTGCTACCTTGACAGATTTCTCGTGAATGTCCTCAGTTGCTCCAGGCAATTACCGGGGTAACGCACCCATCAGACTAGTGCTGTTTCCTTTTACACTCTTCTCAGTTCATTTTTCATCCTACTATCTGATGCTACAAACTGTAATCGAGGTTGCTGACAGTGCTGTGAAATTAACAAAAAATAATGAAAGTTCTTCACTCTTCTGCTCTAATCTCCGTTTCATGGTTTCTGTCCTCCTTTTCGTCCTTCTTATTTTCGCTCCATTATTACCGTAATAAGATCCATCCACAAAACCTAACCTTTCATAGCTACGTCTATTCTCAACTTTCGCTGTCGCATTTTGCGGCAAGTGGCACGTCTCACAACCCACATTTGGTGATATGAAAGCAATTACTGCAGCATTCCATTCACCTTAGTGCTGCCCATCAATATGTGACGGCGATTTCTGTGTCCGTGTCCGTTCATCAAACAGGCAATATTCAGTTGAGTCGTCATTTAATGCTAGAGATGAGACACCTCTCGAGAGAAAATATTTACAGTCCACGCTGTCTTTGCGCCGGTTGTATAAAAGAAAGCCATGCATGATATTGCCTGAGTGTATAACGAATTGTATTCTGTGCGTGTATCTGTGTGTTTTGCTTTGAAGGGCCCGTACACACGTGCTTTCATTGGGCCACTTGTGTATTTTTATTTGGGTGACACTTGTAATGTGTTTATCTATCTTTCCTTCTTACTTGTGTCTCAAGTGACTTAATTGCCTCTGGTAGCAACAGTGGGAAAGCCGTATGAGCTTCTGGTTCCCCCTCAGGGTTACAAATGATCCTCACGCTGTAACTGTTTTCACTGTGTCTCAACATCTATTATCCCCACTGTGAAACCTTTACTGGCTCAAACATGTGATTTCATATAGTGCACACATTTGCGCTAGGGTCGACTGGTTCAGTGCTCTGTACATGAAATATCAGTTAGTTTTACTATCACAGTGAAAACTGAATGGAAGCAAGATGTCATGGAGCAATTCGGGTGCTGGGGCGGTGGTGGGGGTATGTGCAAACGACGCAGCAATTAAATTTTGAATGTTTGTTATTGATTTTGTGTTATTTGTCGTTTTAAAGCGCTGTAGTAATTATGTGTACCTAGTACTTTAATATACGAAAATTCTGCAATTCGGCCCACATGGCATATCACAGTATTTCGTATAACTCTCACAGCAAACAGCGATTATTTCTCTAAGCAACATTAACTGATTGGTCCTTGCATTTTCTCTAAAGTAGTAACTAAATTTTTAAATACATGTGAACTGCAGTGTTCGGTTGAGGTTATAAATTTTACTTCTTCTAAGGGTATGAAGGTGATTATGGTCAATATTCTGAAACAGGACTCAGAAAGTGCCTCATTGTTACCTTGTAGTACATTGCCAGTCTTGTGTTTTTTTTTGTGCAAACGAGTAATCGGAGACTAAATATCAGGCCCTTAATAATATAGCCTAGCACTTGATATTTTGCAAATATTGGATGCCACCATTTTGTGTGCTTATACGGATATGTTTTCTTTCAGGTAAGACGCATGGAGAGCAGTCCTTGCAAATGTGAGAAACGTCTTCTTTTTTACGGCAGCGACATAGGAAGTGTGGATAGTGACTGCAGACGGCAAATCAGTGTGGCGTTAATATGGTACGTTATGATACTTTTGGTCTTATTACAGTTATCTTAAGGCAGTAAGATTTCAGCAAAAATTCGTCGAAACTTGCTGCAGTGTTCGCTGTTTCAACGCTCGAACTCGGCCTGTCGTCTCAGAGACTTCTCTGCATTTAGCATATGCAACGTTTCATTTATAAAATCGTAGAAAATAATTTTGTAATTCACATTGTTCCGTCACAATATGTTAGAATTGTTTCTTTCAAGTTCGAAGTTTTGCCGCTTTTTATTTCCTCGTTCTTGGCTGCACTTTTAAAATAAAGGTTGGGTTGCCTTATTCAGAGATTTATGGATCGGGTAGAAATCTTTTAAATAACTCATGTTTTTGTGGCATTTACTACGTACGTTATTGATTAAATCGATCAGCATTAGGCGCGATGTCTGAAGTTTTGTACAGAGTTCTGTGGGGAGTGGCATGCCCACTGTTGATCTGCTTTGTCAGCAGTAGGCATGGTGTCTGTGTTTATGATTTTATAGTTCCATGATCTGTGTCATGTCATGTCATGTATTGATCAGCTGTATTGACAGTGCATCTGAGTGAATGCCAAGATATATAGGAGAAATGTACACGCCCACTATATAGGAAGTCTGAACAGGACATCTCACAACCCTGTTCGTAGATTGTTAAACGTTTAAAAGCACAGTGGTAATTATAAGTAGGCCTACAACCTGTTTTGACATTACATAACTTTTGCACTTGGCCAGAATAGTTTATTTATTCGCTCCACATGATTCTCAAAATACAGCGTGATAATTCTTCTGAGCAACATTTCCGGTAACATACTAATCTTTGTAGTAGACACGCAGTGTATATTCTGTGAAGTAAAAACTAAATACTTTAATATAATTTAAATGAATTCGAATCTCCTTATATTTAGGAGAAAAACACGGTTTTCTGTTCACGAAGGACTAAACGAAAGGAAATTGTATTCCAGGTTTTAAAAGGTAAAGGGATCCCTATGCAGGCCTAAGGCCCAAGGGGGAGTACAGGTATAGCTATACCCATTCGTTAGCCTCGGCGCTAGAAGGGATGGGGTGGCTAGCCCCAAGCCCCGGCCGCTTTACCCCGGGAAAGGACCTAGTACCCATTGTACAGGAGGCTGGGTGGGCCCCAGGGCCGGTCTGAAGGGGTGCGGAAAATCCCGCCCCTACCATGGGTTCGATCTCCGGACCATCCAGCCCGTAGCGAGTCACTATACCGACTACGCTGTCCCGGCCCATATTCCAGGTTTAAGTGGGTGCATTTTTCGGATGAATTCAGTATGATTTGGCTTGGCTTTCTCTTTTGCCTTTATGTTGGTTTGTTGTTTATGTTGCTGTATTATTGCTGCGACAAATAGATAATCGTGATCAAATTGACGCTGTGGCCAGTTGTAACTAAACTGGCCTCTCTAGTGGTCGTCCTTGGGGCTCGGATGTAATGATAAATTCCCCACGACAGGTTCCTGTCTGTCCAGGCTATAGAATAGCTATAGACACAGGTCTCCTTATGGTATATCTTTCATTGCCGATGTAATGAGTAGCCTATACCGCAATACATCAGCAGCTAGAGCCTAGTCGATAAGAAGAGGGGGTAATTTGTTGGCTTGCATTAATTTTTTGGAGGTTGTGGTTAGCATAGTCGTCATTAAATTTGAACAGGGAAACAACTGAAAACAAATCTCTGGTATCAACTGGCACTTCTTGCCTGTACTCGTAAAATCAAACTTTAGCAACAATACCTCATCTTGTTAAGTGTAAAATTTCGGGAAAAACTTGCACAATTGCTTACATTGAGATACTACAACGTGCGACAAGTGGTGCTTCTAGTCAGAGCTTTTTCGACAAAGACGAACTCTACAATACCAACTAAATTACCTTCCATTAGCTGATGTTACTGTCATATTCCGCTGCTATTTATAACAACTCTCAAATACAATGACATGACGTTAGATTAGCAATCTTTTTGCTGTTTTTCTGCATTTTGGGGTGTGGCGCTCTCTCTTCTGGTAGAAAGTTACCAAGGTTTTGAAGGTTCCTCCTGCCTCCATTATCGTGGCAAATTTACTCTTAGCCAGACTAAGACTGCATCTCATCCCAGAGGACAAAAATATTTTTGTTCGTTACCGTAAGAACTCACAAAACTCGATAGGTAAGGATCATATTCTTAAGGATACGTGTTCTTGTGGCTTCTGGGGTGGACGTCATTAATCTTGCGGGAACTTAAATGTACACAACATAACATTTTTAGGTAAATAAAACGATTGTATACAGAACATTAGAACTTAATAATATAACGTAGATAACGTTAAATGGCATTAATTTTCTGTTGAAGTAGATTACTTAAGAGCCTGACGTTTATTTTCACGCTCTGGACCATTAAGTGATAGGTATCTCCAACAGCCGACATTTACAGGGGTGCACAATCATAAAGGTTCTCCGTACAGATAGTAACACATTCCACAATCACGTTTGTGTGGCACATAGACTAGAAATAAGATAGCTTGCAGGTGTACCTGGCAGAGGAACAAGAAAACCCTCTCAACATCAACTTTGTCTTGGTCAAACCAAGAAACGCCCCTATAATTTTACCCTGATCACTGATCTGTGAGAGAACAGTACAGAGAGACCCACAAAAGTTGTACCTAAACGTGTGCGCAACGTCTGTGATAATAGAAAGGAATGTTATGATTTAAATCAACTGGACCCGCCCAAAATCAATTTCTTCACAAAGTAAACGGTGCCTCAAAATGTACAACATGAATTTGAATTACACAATGCAGGCAACATCAGAGTTTAGTCGCTTACTCTTAACACAATTGCACAGGTTATTTGTGTGCTGTTTGGAATATTCCCTCAATTCCGCTGCGTGTTTCGGCGGTTCTCTGCTATCATTAGGCGTAATTGACAAAAAGAAAAACAAATTTAAATGCACTTTTTTAAATTGTACAGGATTGGTGCTGTAAAATACAAGTGCATTTAAATTCGATTTTTGCTGTACTCTACTACTGGTGGTGGCAGAAAATTGTCGAAACATGTAGTGGAGTTGGGTATTCTAACGGATACAAAGGAACAGAATTTTACTGTTATACTACGTACAGTACGGCCCAAAGTTTTTAAATACTGGGGGCACAACTGCGCAATGGGGAGCTTCAAAATCTGTGCTCGTCAAGGAATGTTGCCACGCTGATCAAATCAAGGTGGATGAACCTGTCGGGAAATGCGTCATGTATGGGAGAGACGAGATGTATGCACAAGGATTTGGATATTTAATAACTTGTATTTTTCGGGGTTATGATGAAGATATATTGTACCTTTGTACCCGGATGCAGAAGTTTCGAAGTAGCCTGCTTTCTCAAGCTTCAGGGAACGAATGAAGGGTTGTGTATGACAGTGGTTACATGATTGTGGAACAGGGTGTTGAAAAATCACACCCACTCATCGCAACAACGTATCAGCTACTTAACATAATCACCCGTCCCCGGTCACACGTCCATCAACCCGTCGGCAAGCGGCTTTGTCCCGGAACTCATTAACAAGATAACTTTCTTACGGGCCTGACAACGGTCTGAGTCAGTACTGGATGTAGCGAGACTTTAAATCAGCGTGGTTGGTATGTGCACCACATACTTTATCATTAAAACTATTTCGTCCATAAACTTTTCATTGTGTTTCTCGTACGTCCCAAAATAAGCAGCGAATACTTCCCTAAACATCGTTAATTATTTGGTTTTGATAGTGGGCAAACAGAGTGTTTTCTGGTAAGTTGAAACTGAAATTTAAAGTACTCGTATTATTTAGTTGAAATTCACGTTTCCAGGTTTAATTAAACAGAGTGGCTACCACTGCACTTTGTAAATGTAACATTTAATTTTCAGTTTCCTCGAATACTTATTTGTTTTCGGTACTGGCATTGGACTGGAACATACAGGTTGATACAGAAAAATTAAAATGTTTGTGTACAAGGAAAGCAATCCCTGTACAGGTTTGGACAGGCCTTGAGGTTTCCATGAGGTTGAGGCTCCCAGATTTCCACACAGTCGGCACATGAAGGTGGTAAAGTTGTCAGCCCTAGGCACCGGCCGCCGTTACTCCCCAGGAGACATCCCTACTGCTCATTTCTCTCAGAGACTCAGTCGACCTCAGGGCCATAAGGATTAAGACAATGAAAAATTCTTGTGACACCGCCGGGAATCGAACGCGCGACCTTTCGGCTTGTAGTGCAGTGCCTGAACCAACTGCCACCGCCTGCCCCCTGAAAACCTCAAATATCATAATATTTGAGGTTTACCAAATACCAACAACTTTCTGCTATAAAAATAATGAGAATTATTTCATACATCTTTCGTTTTTCGATGTATTTAATAAATTGCAGAGATCATTTGGTGTGGAATGAGATCAGATGGGATGTGCGGCAGCAAAGCGAAAGGGGTTACCAAGGAGACGTTTATGGGACAAACGATATAAGTCACAGACATAGTATAAAAGTTTTTCTGGCCGAATGTATAAGTCAGTTGCATCGCCTAATCGATTCAAGAAATAACGCGCTAATTTCTATGCAGTGGACGTCTGAAGCAGTGTAAAATGTTCCACGGAGACGGCATATAAGTCACTAGTGGTCGCCACAAATTGTGAGTTCTGCTTCTGGAACTGAGTGTCGTGATCTTATCGGGTGAAGGGTGGCGCGGCGGTCTGGGCGCATAAACCTTGCCAAATTAATTGACCATTATCTGAACACTATTTGTCACTTAGGATGGGAGGCTGGAGGCAGCCGTACAGTCAGGAGATCAATACGAAATATCTAATTTAATCTCTTAAAAGAGGCACCTGGAATCCCGGCTGGGTGAAAAGATATTTCTTTCCTCCGAAACTTCCAGACAGGCCCTGGGGCCAATCCGGCCTCTTGTTCGATGGGTATCGGGGATTCTTCTCCAGGTGAAAAGCGGCCGGGGCGCGAGGGTGACTTCTTATCTCCATCTAGTGCCAAGGTAGGGAAAGAGTGGAGCCATAACTCCAGTCCTTTTATATGTCTTCATGGCGTGTTCAGGGAAAAATTTAACTTCATGGAACATAGTCTTTGAGACGCTAACACTTAGAGAAGTACTTGCGACCTTCCCCCTCTTTCACGCAAGATGAAATTTGATGATCCTGTTTACCATTCATTCTGTATCTACAAGCAGATGAATCGTGTCCTGAAGCCGACAGTGAAGGCGAGGCAGGATATATCTCAGAAACGTCGGTAATCATCTACCAAGTTATACGGCCCCACGTTCTACAAGATCTTGATCTTCATGAGACTTTCCAGTCCTCTCGGAAAGGTTTCTTTTCAGTCCCGGTTCACTGAGCGTTCGCACGACCTCCCGTCTTCAAACTTTACTGATACGGGGGGAAATCCGTACAACTTGTTCATATTGCACTATATCGGCAAACGTCTCACTTCAGCGAGCCGCCACTGAGCTAAAAGTGGCTGTAGGAATACAAGTAATTGTTGACCTTGGATATTGACAGCCGAGCTTCCAACGATGGTCTTTTGTTTCAGAAAGAGGCGACGGTTTAATTTGTAGGGCCATTGTTTCGGGGTGGCGTTCCGCAGATGGTCTCTTCTAAGCCGTCTATGGGGTTAGTAAGATTCGCTTCCAGATGTGAGATTGCGTTGGCGGCTGAAACTTTTCTGTCTCTCTGTCTATTGTTAGAGGCGCGTTTTTCAGTCTGACAACATAAACCTGCCCACACGCTTTGTACACCGCCAGGCTGTCCACTGCCACAGCCAGAAGTCCACTGCGCGCTTCTCATGGAAAGGTAGACTGATTCATGTTGTGTTGTCCCGGGTAGGCTGGTAGACACGTATTGTTGTCTACTGAGGAGTACGACTTTGACCTTGGTAGTGGTTTCTTAGGGGAAGTCAGAAACATGAGGGTGCAGTGATATTTGTGAGGTTGTTTTAATTAGTGTTTTCAAGTGTTCTCCGAGCCATCGTGTCTTAGACTTTAATAACACAGTTTTAACACTTTTACGTGTCAACAGTGATGTAACTTCGAGCTTAATTACGTTAGCCCGCCAGAATGTTTTCCTTCTTTTTCTGGTATATTTTGTGTCCGTGATGATGATGGGCTGCCCATCGAAACATGTTGGACTCCGCCTAATGAAATTTTAAGTTTCAAATCTTAAATTGAAACAAATTTGGTATACATTGTGTTGGAGTTGGTTAATATATCAGAAAAGTCAGACCATTAGATGTTTATGACCAGTAACCAACGAATTACAGTTCAAAATAGGTTGGGCTGAAGCGCAGTCTTGTCTTGTGAGGGATAGTTAATCCTGTTAAGCGAGAGAGAATTTTCTGTTATATTCTATCTGGCTATAGCTGTGCATAAATGTGACTCTAGGTTTCTTGTAATTTGAACCTCTAACAAATGGCGACCAGTGCAAAGTGACAGAGACATATTTTTGACAGTACCTATATTTTAGAGAGCTTCGCCCGGTGATAAGTGATGCCCATCCATGATGTGAAGGCCAAAGCCTTGCTCCTGAGTAAAGATCAGTAGGAGTGTTTGGGTGGAATGTGTTGCCTGCCTATTTAGGTTAAAAATCTTTGCCCTTGAAACGTTGGTACCCGTCTACCGTACTACACTGTCGTAAGCGGAAGACCGCAGTAGGATTCTTCGCGGTGAGGTCTCAAAATATATTTGACTGGTTTTCGAATGAATGAAATATTTTGGTGTTGCTCATATCGCATGTATTATATACTCGTAGTATACAGACTGTGTATAGAGTGGCTCAAGTCGCTTGAAACTAGAAGCAACATGTTAATTGAACTTGACTGCAGCAATACTTACATTTGTTGACTAATGGATATGCTCAAAGTGTCTTCTTTCTGCACTGACAATCTAAGCCTTTTTGATAAGCTTCACATACTCTGCCACAAAGACGAAATATCATATGTGCGGTCTTCCTGTTGTTAAACTTGTAGTGTCAAGTGACGTTTGCTCCACTGTGTGTTACGACACTTTGTACTGCTGTGCTACAGACAGTATTGCTTGTCGCTGAACTACTCGCTGTACAGCTGCAAAGTTAGTATGCGACTGAATAAAGGAAGGTGGAACACTGAGAGGGGGGATGAGACGTGGTCAGAAAATACTGCATACAAAATCTTAAATGGTTAGACAGATCGGTTGACAGACGTACGTATAGATATGGGAAGTTGGCTGGATTATAGTAGCCATCCTAGGCCAACTATGAGGCTTCCATGAAATTTTGCGTTTCATAAAACGAGGGAATTGTATGACCAACCGTGTAAGTGTGGACTGTCCAAAACAGACCCCGTAGCATGTGGAGAATGGAATTACAAGAGGACGACGCAGAAACACAGCAGTGAAATATGGAGCAGGTTCATTGTCAAGCTGTGCAACCGTCTCGTGACTGTGGCCCCTATGTCTCGCGTTACATTGGACACCTCCCTCATTCCGGACAGAAAAGATTTACCTTTGTGACTAAAACTCACATCTATTATACCGTGACATCATAAATTTATAGCGGGTATTTTGAAACTAGACCCATCTTGTAAATTGGTAGCTTTCACTGCATGTTGTTATCTTCCATTCTTTAAAAGAAAACAACAAATTAAAACAGCGCTCTGTCTTCCAGAGCCCGCGTGATATACTTCTCCAAATAATTAGATTTAGTGTAAATATGACGTAAGTAATTGTGATGTATCGTGCTGCAGGCTTATAATAACCACTTTACCAGTTCTAAACATTTATCACTGTTGGAGTTGCCTTTGTGTATTCACACTTCGGACAGAAAGACAAATGGTTCTAAAGCAGCTGGATGACAATACGGTCATCTGTTTCTGCATTAAACGACGCTCATTCAGCTGCATCCAGGGTAGTAGTGAGTGAAAATTTTTAACTGCGGGCCACTCAGACACGGGTGATTTGATGAAGGGTCACAAAGGTTTGCTTTAAAACATAACATTAATGTCTGGAAACATCGAACTGTATTTATTTAGTTCATGTTTGAATTTGTGTTAAATCTCTCAGCCGAAAGCAAGAATGCGCGGAGAGGAGTTCTCATTGTTCTGGTAGACTGTTACGTACCATTTACAGGACTACCTGTTTTTAACCCCTGTCGGAACGAATCTGTTTCACGGAGATCCCACAGTGTTGGGCTGCTGAGTGAAAGCGTACCATAGATTATGGATTTATGTGGCCCTGAAGCTAATCAGAATCTCAGTGAACTGAAGGTTCCACGGGTCACTTAGGGAAGGGTGGAGGGCTGCAGGATGTACACTACCGATCTGCAGGAAAGTAGCGTATTAGGACATGGGCGGGCAGTGAAGAGTAACACAGGATTCCACCTTTACTCCCGCGGCGAAGTCGGCACTGTGCAAAGACGCGTCTACGGTATTACGGTTTTGTACCGAGTCGAAGTTCTGTCATTTGTTGCGGTGGTAGGCCGTGCTGTTTGTTTCTATGTGTAATATGAGATATTATGATGGAATTATATCCCATAATGCATACGCTTTCAATTTACCAGAGTAAACATGTAATTCAGTGTTTAAATGGCAACCAGGAATAAGGTTAGGTGTAATAATGCTGCAGACAACTTTAAACGACTTTGAGTTACAGCATTAATACCCAGATATACTCTGTATTACACTGGCTGCATGTATATTGTAACTTCTCCCTACGTGTAGCAGCTTCTTTCACATTCAGACTCTGCGCATTTTATTTGTGCATTCGGCATCAGTCTCAAAATAAACACAAAATATGATCCCCCAAAATTA
The DNA here is from genome assembly GCA_013340265.1 of Coptotermes formosanus. Taxonomy (NCBI): domain Eukaryota; kingdom Metazoa; phylum Arthropoda; class Insecta; order Blattodea; family Rhinotermitidae; genus Coptotermes; species Coptotermes formosanus. The sequence goes on from BLKM01012993.1 coordinate 1,399,098, forward strand.
GCCCAGTAACACCAATCAACAAAGTGTGGAACCGGCGGAAGTTTAACTGAAATGTGGTTAAAATAGTTATTCAGAATAAGTTCCGTGGATGAACTTCTTCCTGACAATACCTCGAGCTGTGGCGCTACCCCTTCCAGCGTATACATTAAATTTCCCTAGAGTCACCTATCAGTTTTGTTCGCACGAATGTCATTGGTGGTAACAATGTGATGACTTGCAGTAGCAACAAGTGCTTTGGGCTGGGTGGGAGAGTTTATCGAGTTGGAGGCGATTAAAATTGTAGGCAGAGAGTGAAAAATCTAGAACGCTATTTCAACCATCCGCGGAACTTCTTTCCGCCGCCTCAGTAAAGACAGCAAAGAGATGCCTTGCGTAACGCACTTCACCTTTCTTGTTGCATAAATATTTGGGCTATGGTTACTGAGAACATCTGAGGCTGAACGTAAGACAGATAAAATCGCGTTGTAATCCCACCAGCCTGGGAGGTCCAGTTTGACCACAGAGACGATGACCCTACCGACTGAACTCATTTAATATTCCAATTCCTTTCGAAGCTCCAGTGACTGTTATGCCTCGAAATATAAACCCATAGCTTTGAAGTCTGAGAAAGTTATGAAAATTGTTTTCTGGATCGTTTCCCTGCTGATTAATTCTATCAAGCCAGTCACAGTACAAGTAAATTGCTCTTTTAGACATCGACTTTAAGATCCTGTACAGTCTGTTCGAATTACAACGAAACAAGGATGGAACAGTGTCTTTCAATGACGTACACATATTTTCCAAGTATGTTCTATAACCTTCCAAGTATGTCTATAACCTTCTGTATTCTAGATTCTCATAAAGTGAAGATGTAAGACTACGTCTGTTTATTTCGGATGTAGGAATACATAGGCTGTATCAGCTATGGATGGAACACTTCAGTTTATAATAGGATCTTGTGCAAAAATTTTGTTATAAAAGTAATCGTACGGACTTCGTAACACAGGGCCAGAGACATACAAGGCTATTCTTACGAACGTTGAACTGTGTTACTTCTGTTAAATTTCATTTTATACAGAAGCTGTGTGCTGTAAAGAGATCAAACACGAGCTTGTCACCAATCGTTCATGCGATCTGTTTTGTCTTTAGGGTTTACTGTAGTGTACAGTGGCTTATATTGAAGAGATGCGAACAGACATAAAAACAAATCCGACAAATTTATACATACAGTCCCTGCGAAAGACTTCAGTGAAGTCTGTTCGGTAGTTTTGGCAAACGAATATGCTAATCTTTAGTCTAAATGAACGAACAAATGTACAAGATCGTTGGCAAGTGTCAGATATATTTTCAAGCCCTACTTATGTTCCGGCAAATAAATCGCAATCTTTAGGGCAGGGTTTCTCAATCGGGGTTTCGTGGAACCCTATGGTTTCGCGAGAGGTCGCTAGGGGTTCCACGAGATAATTGAGTATTTGTGCAGCAAAAAACAAGCACATGTTTCACGTTAAATACGTGAATTTCGTTCTTTATTTTTAGTTCCAAAAATGAAATTTTTATCCATGTACAGGCCTATAAAAGAGATCAAGAAACCAACACATGTGTGTAATAATTTTGTAACTGCTGGGCCTGCATCTGAGCCTGATCATGTCACTCAGTAGTATAATGTTTTTCCAAAGGCTTGTATAAAATTGTGCCTTAGACTGTATTTTTATTCATATTGCTTTGGATTATGGCTTTTAGCAGCTTTACTATTTAACATTGTCAGTAAATAGTCATGTTGTAAATAGCATTAATTAAAATCAGTTTACAAGCTTTATTTAAATTAAATCTACAAACCTTACCTTTAGAAAAATTAAACCCCATTTTGACTTAAGCCAGTTATTTAACAGACATTTATTATGTTTGCCTTACGAGTTTTTAAAATTTATGAAAGGGAAAAAAGGAGATTAATTTCAAGAAAGGTTGGCTAAAAAGTCATTTTTAGTTTTAAATGGGGAAAAACTACCCTTGCACATACCATAATTCATTAGCGTCTTATAGAGTAGAAATCTGTGATAAGATATTTAGACCCACTTGGGTAAGGTAAAAAAACCAAGAAGAAAATTAAAAAAAATTGAAGTTTTCTCTACCTACGCTACTGACTTACATTAGAATTGATATCCTGTGTGGAGAGGGGGGAGCTATGAAAGAAGAGTAGGCTAATAAGTTGGCCAAAATAAACAGCTCAACAGAAAAAAACATTCTGTACTCAAAAGGGCATTGACAATTATTATTAGATTACTATATTTACAACTTACTGATCACGCTAACGTACCGTGACCTGTAGGCATAATAATTTTTATGCAGGGGTTCCCTGAGACCTGAAAACTATTTCAAGGGTTCCTGCAGGGCAAAAAGTTTGAGAAAGGCTGCTTTAGGGGGTATGCATAAAAGAGCTACAAGTACTGCTTGCATCCAAGTATGCAGTACATGGTTTATATTTGGATGCAGACAGCACTTGTAGCTGTTTGATGCATACCCCCTGAAGATGGCAATTTATTTGCCGGAATATAAGTAGGGGTTGAAAATATATCTTACACTGCCAATGATCTTGTGCATTTGTTGGTTGATTTAGACTTATGATAAAACGCACGGTACACACAACATCAAATGAGCTAGTCGTTACTCTGTTGGTCGAGAAATTCCCCGCATTTTATGGAAACGGAAATTTCATTATAGTGCGGCAAAAGCTCGCCACTGATACCTTTCCCGAGCCCGATTTATCAGCACACACCCTCTCATCTTATTTCTTTAAGATCCGTTTTAATATTTTTTTCCCTTTTATGCTTGGGTTTCTGTAGGTGGTCTCCATCCCTCCGGTTTTGCTACAAGAACTGTACTTTGCATTCCCAGTCCCTCCCATGGATTCTACATATCCAACTCAACTCATCCTCCTAGATGTGATCACCCTAGAAATATTTAAATAAAAGAAACATGTCCTAAAAGATACAACAGAACGCCACGTGCTGCATCAGCCTACCCGTGTAATGAAAGTGGGAGTTTTTGTTACAACCTGTATTTTACGGGCCTACCAAGCTTTCCTTTTCTGTTCTTCATAATCCTTTCTTAACATAGCCACTCCATAGGTGTAGGTGCGTCCGTTTACTGACAGATTCATTTGACGGAAAATACAGACTTTTGTAGCCCGTGTCTGTGTAGGTACAACACAGGTTCCTGAGACATGCTCCTCTCTTGCACTGGTCACGAGCCCATAAGAACGCTCCTTTCTCTCCTGGTCTCATGCCCCGCCATAGCGGACCACCTGCTACACACATCTTCGTTTCGACAGGCCAAACTGCATACATCTTCAAGCAAAGAGGCTGTAATCGTGACCCATTTGATGAATTTCACACTGCCATCAGCACATATTTGTGTCCATAGCGACTCTTGTGGAGGACACCTTGACAGCTCTCAGGCGTGGTCACATGAACGGCTAATGACCTGACTCTGGCCAAGTGGTGGCAGATGTTTGGGAATATGTGCGGCACTCGTGGCTTTGAAATTTAAATTTGTACCTCGAAACATTTAACTAAATACTAGGCCAGCAGAACTGCCGTGGTCCAAGCGGTCGAGGAAATTTAAATTTCTCCATTCCTCCTCCTTTTCTTTTCTCTCTTATAATGTTTATTTTTTCCTTCACGTTTGCCTTTTGTAACGGTTACTTGTTTTCTCTCAGTCATAGTTCCGTTTATCTCTACTTAAGCCAGAGCACCGGCCTTGTGCTTTGCGTGTTAGTCACTGATGTCACCTGCTTTCTGTCCCTCTTCTCCAGTAGCAGCAATGATAAACAAACGGATGTCTGTAAACAACGCTGACATGCTGTCTGTATCTGCACTGCTTAACAGTCGGCTTCCCAGACTACATGTGTGGTGAACAAATTGGCACTGAGGCAGTTTTTTCTCCAAGTACTTCAGTTTTCCCCTGTCAATATCTTTCCACCAATGCTCCATACTCATCTACCACCTTCGTTTTATAGTCTTGCCATCTAAGTAATTCACTCCATGCAACAGAGTCCTTCTTGAGAAGCCAACAGTTCTTTAGTGAGTCAAGATGTTCCACGCGTTTTAGGGAACAAGATTCATTACTGTGTGCAGAACAGCTCGCCACCTGTCCCCGTATCAATCCAGTACACGTCCCCCAGTCCCACTAATCTCGTCTGTTAACAGCGGCGTTAAGTAACAGAATATGTACCTTGCATAGAGGCGACACTAACACAACCTCAATAGCTGCAGTGGTTTTCAAATGGCTGTTTAGAGGTAAAGGTCCTTATGGCTCCAGGAGGTTGAGGCTTCCAGAATTTCTAGACAATCGGCACATGAAGGTGGCAAAGTTGTAGCGCAGTGCCTCAACCAACTGCGCCATCGCGTACCCCGGGCTATTTAGAGACTACAATAATGTCACTTTACAGGTAGAGAGTCCAGTAAAGCCATGAACTTTCCTCTTTTCATCTTGACTTCCTCTGAAAATGTTGCATATTTATTCGAGAGTTTGTCTAAGCAAAAAACAATATCATACTCATGTCAGGTGTCTGAAGACAGATGTCAGAGGGTATGGAACGGGCGAGGTATCGATCCATCGCAAGGCGTGTAATTATATCAGACGAATAAGTAACTAGGTCTAAGTATCTACTTATCTAACTAGAGACATAATTAGCAGTCGCATAGCTAGCCAAGAATCATCGCGAAGCCAACACCATATTCACAAGAGCCCGCCACTGGACTCAGTTCTGAGCCAGTTGAATCCAGTGAACTCCTTCAAGCCCGATGTATTATTTTAATATCACTGCCCCAGCGACACCCAAGTCTCCCACGTGGTACGCTCCTGTCACGTTTGACAAAGAATGTAACAAGAAAATAAGCGCTCTGAAGTACCGACAAAGCCCCGCTGCAGTGTGTGAAATTGTGAAACAGGTCGTAGCAGCGTATCGATACGATTCATTAGAGGGGTTACATTTTTGGATCGAGAACAAGGGGTCAAAAACAGGATAGAAATTTACAGCTTGTAACTGGGATGTGTGGGAGTTAGGAATATGTGGTCCGGCAGGTATAGAGCTCGGTTTTGTGGTGTCACCGGAAAGATGGGCGAGTCGAAAGTAGGTCACAATGAGATACGTGCATTATCCTTGTCGCCACATTAGAAGAACCGAGTAACGAGGACGTCACTAAAGCTCAGTAAATTTCTTGTTCGTGACGTAAAGAAGTACTGATTTCTGCATGTTTCTTATTCTGCTGAAGGGTGACGTTTCTGTGACTTCTTCCTCCTCTCTGCAACAGCACAGATTTCCTGTTTTGTGTAAGACGTTACACAGAGAGAGAGAGGCAGTTTGTGAAGAAACTGAGGAGTTGCTCGTATTATAGGTCCTACAGTATTAGTAACAACAACAACCTTGTGTGTGTACCTCAGTGCATGACCCTCTGTGTTTGTCTAGCACAGTGCTTTCAAACAAGGTTTCCACAAAACGTTGTAAGGAGTTCCGTGATAAATAATCGAAAACATAAATAAAAATTTTGAAATCCTGAGAAAAATTCCAGATACACCTAGAAATATCGCGGGAATTTTTGTCCAGCAATTAAGAACATTTGAGTAATCTCCGTGCGTTACCAACTGCCACTTTTTAAAAGATCTTCTCTCTTCTAAGATGTTACGCAGCGTTGTTTGGTAGTTAGTTACCGACGTTTGGAGACAAAATATCGGTCCCATCTTCAAGAGTCAAGTGTCAAAGGTGAAGCAGTGCTTGACCCTTGAAGTGGGAGCGAAAAGTTTTCCAGAAAATCAGTAACTAACTACCAATCTACGCTGCGTAACGTCTTGGAAGGGCGAGGATCTTATTTACACCGCGGCGGAAGCTTGAAAACACGTATGTTTTTTTGTTTTGGTGTCATTTTCATAGATTGCGTTTCCTCGGAATATGAAAAATTATTTTAGGTGTTCCTCCATGGAAAAACGGGTAGGAAAACGGTGGTATAACGTTTCATAAACGAATCGGCATATATGAACGAATACAGGTCAAATAATTACACTTGTCCATTTTTCTAAGCACAAAGTTACACAAAGTTTAAGATGGCGAGGTCGCATTTGTTATTATCAGCACCACCTGCAACAACATTGAAAGATTTTGATTTTTCCTACTGGGTGTATTTATGTGTTTAGTATGGTTCTGAAAATGAACGGTGATTACTACCCCAAATAACATTAACGGGCTTCTCTTTGTAATGGAAACACTTTGCGTTTTCTGTAAGGTAGGAGCCTAATTTTTTAAATGGATGTGTTATGCAGGAAAATTTCCGACTTCAAAGAGATAAAAAGGAATGAACTGTTGACTTTAGATTACTCTTTTCTTCCCACGGTTGTGTGTTACAAACAACAAAAGCTATGTTTATGAATATTTGTTATGACTTTGGTATTAGCTTCTCGAAACGAACTGGGAACCTCTAAGTGGCAAGGGAGCGTCATGTCTGTGAGTGAGCGAGTGGGCAGAAAACAAACAGAGTGGGAGGCTCGGGCCAGTTGTCATTCACTGGGTGTGCCCCACTTCAACAAAAAATGAACAGAATATTATGTACACCGTCTGCTTTGAAAATTAGCAACTGACAGTATGTGAAACCTTGCAAGGTACCCAGCTTAACGAGAGGGGAGGGTGGACCAAGTATTTGTACATCTTTACGAACCGTGAAAGTCAAGTTTCTGGATACAAACCGTACACCGACTGTTTATTTTATGAATCCACTTTCATTACCATATTCGAATACATCATTTATGGCAAGCATACACTACGGCAACATACAGTGCGCGTCGTCGTGTGGATGATACAGTTCAAACTGCTATGACGTCTTCACTGCCTCTTCTAAGGCCACAGTTTATAATTTTGCTTTCAACAGTTGATAACTACATATTATCAGTTAATTCCTTGTTGATATGTAACCTGAAATGTTATGACAAAGGTAACAAAAGCTACCTTTCCACTCCATCCAACGTAGTTTTTTTACATCTTCATAATCTGTTACACTGTAATATTGTCCTTCATCCACACTTAGGTCTTGTATTGAATTTGTATATCACGAATTCTGGATGCTCTTGAAATTTTACAATTAGTCTTTGTAGAGCAGTTTTAACACTGAAACTTTGAATTCCTTCCATATTATTTATATACGTCTTTCGTATGATTTTCAGAATAAACGGCCATTCTGAAATGGTAGACAGTACGTAGACGAACTGGAGGTCTCAAAGCTTCCAAACTAACATGTTGCCTCTATTTGGTTTTCAATAGTGTACCTGTGGCCTGTGACGCTGATTGGACATTCAGATACAGTGTATGAGTTCAGAATGACGAAATGTGCAATCCAGCTTCCAAAATGGCTGCAAGACAAGTGGTGGCAATAAAGAAGCGACAGTTATTGATTAGTCTTAAACGTGAATTTGTCACTGTGCATGCCATGAAAGCAAATGGGGAAGTGGAGGTATAACTCCAGTCATTCTTAACCTCAACACTAGATTGAGATGAGTGGTTTAACTTCCTGCCCCGGCCCCTTTATACACGGAAAATAACCCTGGTGCCTATTGACTAGGAGGCTGGGTGAGTCCCACAGTCGGTCTGGACTTTTTTTTTGGAGAAGACAAAAATCGGGATTCGAATTCCGGACCGTCCAGCCCGCAGCCGAGTCGCTATACCGACTGCGCTGTTCAGGCTTCTGGGGTGTGACGTACATACCCTAGATTACAACTGAAGAGGGTTATATGAGACATTGCTCTTGCTCTGATGGACACAAATTGAAATGCTACATGAGCGACACTGCTTGCTGAAGGACGGAAGAACTGAAAAGTGGTATGCTAGAGTTTGTGGAAGTGGATGACTGGAAGACAGTAGAAGCCTTACGTTTGCTTCAGGCATCTCTTCTTTGTGCTTCACTGCAACGGGTCGCTCTTACCGAACGCACCTACAGCTGCAACATGAATGAAGCCCGAGTTTTTTTCAAGGAATTAGCGACTGCAGTTAAACGTCTGTAATCACATTTGACATTTGAGGTCCTCATGGCTGTGAATATTAAGGTCACAGGAAGTGACGCCATGCAGTTTGGTATGTAGGTACCAACGTTTCGGAAGAAACAGTTACCACCCTCTTCAGAGTAGATGGAGGCCGCGCGTTCCTCGAAATGTGGGATTCGTGGTGGGCAAGTCGCTTTTTCTCCGAATATTTCTGTCTTGTTCTGTCAGTGTCATTCCACCGTGCTCCAAACTGATGTTGCTCACTCATCTGAAACCGATGCTGTATATTAATGTTATCGACTGACGTCGTCGCTAAATAAAACCTACACACACTTCTGGAACGCAAGGCAGTTGCATTACTGTGATCCAGTTTGCTCGATGAGAAGATTATAAAAATCGAGTTAAAAAGGAAACTATCATGTTAGAAGAAATGAGAGAAAGGAAAACTATTAATCTCGACGTTAAACGCTGTCCGGCTGTGTGACTTACAGTTGTCAAGTACAGGGCATGATTTGTAACCACATAACTGGGTCTCATAAATCTGAACTGTGACACACAGTCGTAATTGCGCTTGGCTGAAGAAGACAGACAATCCGAGAACGCTGCTGCTACGTATCATCCCTGCCCGTCATTAAGGGATGGCCCTGAATACGTGAGCGGAATTTTGTTAACAGATGTAGAAGAGTGACACGAATATGCGACAGGGTGGCGAGTGGTGTGTGTACAGATATAAGAAGTACATTCAAAGTTTCGTCTGGGAAACCGCCTGGGAAAGTAACCCTTCCGGGAAGGCATAGACTTATATGATGATACCGTTTCGGAAAACTTTCTAAAATAATTGGGAACCGCACTTCAGGAGGCACATTACGCAAAATAAAATACTCTTGCCGTATTTTATGGCCAACTACAAGAGATTAATTTCAGGTAGTTATGCGTCCCCTTAAAGGTTTTCGTGAGGAGACCTCGGGGAAAGAGACCACTTTGGAGACCTAGGCATAGAGAGAGGGGAGGATAATATTAAACTACATCTTCAGCAAGTGAGGTGGAGGGCATGAACTAGATTGATTTGGCTCAGGACAGGGACAGATGGCTGGCTCTTGCAAATGCGGTTGTAACATTTCGGGTTCCATATAATACGGGGAATTCCTTGACTACCTGAGGACTTGTTAGCTTCTGAGAAAGGACTGTACTCCATGGAGTTACATGGTTTTGCTTCTCCTCAAAACGCCGTTGGCGGTCAGCCTTGTGTGCGTGTAAACTACCTGAACATTATTTTTACAAGCTTACTTTACTCGCGCGAGCCGCACCAGTGACGTGCGCGAGCCGCTTTGTGACCACTGCCGTAGATCGTGACAAGGGTGCGAAAATATAAGAACTATATGGGCCCCTTTTGCATTTACATTATAAATATAATTTGTGTACTTTATGTTGAAAACACTATTAAGAAAAATAACACTTTTGCACTATGTTTTACTTATTGGCTTCAAACATTTTCAATTCATGTTAATTATGTAGGCTTATACTTAAATTTCGTCAGTGCTTCCATGGCAAACATAAACCAAACATTTACAGTATTACATCAGTAGAATCTGTGGCCTGTAAAGGTTGCATAAACGCGATGATGTGGCCGGCCAGTCAAATAATTGCCCATCCCAGATATGGATATTCATAATTTCAATTTTGTTGAAACATATCAAAAGGTACTGGATGGCTCGTTACGCGCGTGCACGCCCCCTTGCACACGTGCTTCTTTACTGAAACAAATGCATGTAAAAGAAACGTTTTGCACGCGTGACGCCATCACGAAATCTCGCACCTTGCAGGTAACGGTGTTGACACAACACGTGCTGTCACTTACGTGTCTCATTGTTGTAAAGATTAAATTACACGGTTTATACAGCTCTCTACTAGCCTGTCACATTGGCTGAACTCTTTTAACATGTCGACGGTTCGAATAATAGCCGCAATACGCATGCGCAAGCATTCTCCTAGGATGTTACTTTGGATGGCAAGAGACAAGTGTGTATAGCGTATAGTGTTGCAATACCTGCACACGAGTTTGGCTCCATCAGTTATGCTTAAGAAGGAATGTGCATTCGTATTATTGAGCTTTGTTTACAGTACACTGAATTATCTGTTATTACTAAACTGATTAGTGTAATGTCCGCTGAAAATTCAGCGGGGATTGTCTTACAAATCTTCGCACATTAATATTCTCGTTTCTTCCTGTACTGATATCTGATTTCTTTTATTTCTCTGTTATATCGTTCCTCATTCCTTCCTCCCTTTCATTTACTTTGACACAGTTGAGGTCAGTTTCTGTCACTATATGCCGTTACACGAGAATAGCATATTATTTCAAGTTTTCCACGACCAAAGTTTCTGCATTGAATCATAGCAAGCATTCCCTGACCGCAATGTGCTTTTAATTTCTTCATGAATGCAGTTTTGGTTTGTTAGGATTGTTTCCAAATATCTGAACTGTTCCACCACTTCAAAGGATTTATTACGCATCTTTATGTTGTGATTTTATCCTGCATTCTGTTCACTAGACATAACCATATAATTGTTTCATTCATCATTTATTTTGCGACCGATTTCCTTACTAGAGACCTTAAGCATCCATATTATACTCATACATTAACTTCGCAATGGAAATGCAGTGTGATTTCTGCAAGGTAGGACGTCCTGTTTAAGCATTATTTGGAACGACGTGATGCTTCATACATTTGACTGCTCATATAGTTTCAGTTCAGTGTCACACTAATACAGGCTAGATACAGTTCAGTTTGCGCTGTTGGAAACGAATTGACTAAGCAGTCCGCACGGCGATTTGTGTGCTCTTTCCCACAAGCTCCTTGCGGCTGCTGATGAAATTCTGCCCCCCCGGAGGTGAAAAAGGACTTGCTACGCCGCCTGTACCCCGCCGGCACCACAAATCCTTGCAAGGGTGTGGACCACCCGCCTATCCTCACAAAAGGGATGAAAACTACGCCCTTATAACCTTATTATATTCCGCCCCTGAGTACACTCACTGCTAGCATTCAGTAACTAGTGGCTGGAGGTGTACTTGTGTGATGCATTTTTAATGCGATATGTGTGTACTGGAATAAGGTACTAAGGGCGATGACACGTGAATAAGTGTATGAGAAGTTACTGTGAATAGGTAGCTGACATGGTGTAAAACGTAGGCAGCATTTGTACAGAAACTGTCTGACTTAGCAGCAGTTACTTTGCCGAAGGTCCGGCGCAAGTCAAATTCTTCGGAAGTCGGAACTGATTATACTTATGGTCAACTATATACGTATGTACAGTTGAAATCCAAATTCCAGCACAAGGAACGTGATCGGCCGCAGCATGATCGCCCCACCGTCGATGTTACCGCCCAGCAGTATTCTTTTGACACGTTCTTCTGATTGCGCATTCATTATCGCAATCAAACACTGGGCGCGTGTTTAAAGTACACCATTATTTCAGCTTTTTAGTTTTTTAAAAATTGCCTGTCTGAAATTGCGTAACTTCAAATTCCGTAATTCGGGGAGTGTCTCGGGGCGTGTGGCACGTGTGGGGGACAGGAGAGGCGCATACAGGGTATTCGTGGGGAGAACTGAGGGAAAGAGACCACTTGGAAGACTTAGGCGGAGATTGGAGGATGCTATTTAAATGGATCTTCAGGAAGTGGGATGGGGAGTCATGGACTGGATTGATATGGCTCAGGATGACAGGTGGCGGGCGCTTGTGAATGCGGTAATGAACCTTCGGGTTCCATAAAATGCAGGGAATTTCTTGACTAGCTGAGGACCTGTTAACTTCTCAGGAAGGACTCTGCTCCATGGAGTTAGTTAGTTATGTGAGTGTCTGTGTTCCGAAAAAAGGCGTTAAGGGGAGCTCTATCTAACCCAACACACTGAAGGCAAAGGACGTGAAAGTTTAAAAACAGCTGTAAGTAGCAGCATTATAATATAGTGAACAGGTTATCTGAGCGGTGCAGACCTGCGAAGGGTATCCCACCCAGAGCAGACAGACACGTGCCAAGTGACGTAATGTTCAGTCTCCATCAACGTTTGGGAGCGGCTTTGGCATCAGGACCGTCTGTAATGGGATATTACAACCGCCTGTTCTGCTGTGGCATACTAACGTTTCATTTATCGCGATCAGAATTCATGATTAACGCTTTCCGTCTGTCAGGTGTAAGGTTTCTATGAGCGCGGAAATAATTATTAGTTGATTTACTGATACATCTGTAAATTTGTTCCGTGTGGACATAATGGTTTTGTTTTAAGTGCGTAATATATCAGTATAGTCATGTACTGTGAATAATATTATTTTGAGTACGACGCATCACGAATGGAATATAAAAATAATTCAAATGAGTGTGCAAGTGTTTGAAGGTTTATTTGGTCTGAAAATCAGTAAATGAAACTGTTAAATTACGCTACCAGTTTCTTGGATTATAAAATCATGTAGTGTTGTAGGTGGATGCCAAGGTGTTGGAGGCACATACCACTTCCATTGTCAGGGTTAAAGTGTGTGGAATCAGGATGGTCGGTTTATGCAGAGAAGGTAACAATGATTCAGGCCACTGAGAGCCATGAAGAACCCAACGCCTCCATGCTGTCTGTATACGTTCGTATCTTTCTCAAAGGAAAGAAAGGATGGTTGCAAAGTCACAATTCTGTGTGTGTGTGCGTGTGCGTGCGTGTGTGTGTGTCCCATTTCAAATTTTGAAGATTCTGACCGATCTTAACGAAAATTGGTATATACTTAACGTCATTAAAAACCCTGAAATTATTAACACTTAAGGTAATTTTTGTGGAATGTTGGACGACAAAATGGTGGATACATGCAATGGCGATGAACAACGAACAGTTGGCGCTAGATATGAGGTATTTGGTACAGAGGTACAGCATAAACATACTGACACATTCATTATCACATTTAAATGTGGCGAATGTGCGAACTGCTGCGGTTATTTGTGACAAATTTAAAGCAGTGATAATAAGAATATCAGCATCTAGGCCTACCTGTATAAGTTCTTCCCTGCAAGAATATGCCTCTGCCACTTCGATAGTGTGGCCATTTGCGCGTGAGTACAAAACGCTAAAGTATTTGATTATTGTTAGGTTATAAATTTCCTACTTGCAGCATTAACACTTTAAAGCCTGTTGGTTACTTTACGTAACATCGGGTTTAATATTCAGAAATTCTGCGTTCTGCCTACTTAGGGATGTATGTTCCATCCGAAACTGTGTTTTTAAGCGCATTCATAAAACTGCGAAAACCGACTATTAACTTTGTGATTTCTGTCTGTCTGTCCGTCCGGCTGTCTGTTCGTCCGTCTGTCCGCACGGTACAACTCGCCTGCCACTGGAATGATTTCCATTAAATTTTATATTTGAGATCTTTCGAAAATCTGTCGAGGAAATTCAAGTTTAATTAAAAAATAATAATAAAAACGGGTACTTTAGTTGAAGACCTAGGTACATTAATGATAGTGTCTCTCTGAATTCTTCTTAAGATGAGAAATTTTTCAGACAAAAATCTGTAGAGAGTATCAAAACACGGTTTACGTTTAAAACCTTTTTCCGAAAATCGTGCCGTTAAATACCGTACAGCCGAAGAGGCCACAGATGACAGTATAACACGGCGCACGCGCTTTGCTTGCAGGATGAATAAGGCTGCGAACACACACTCAGAATATGTAATAATTATTGCTTTTCCACGGCAACAGTGGTTACACGAACGCGCCTCAGTGCTACGTTACACGCACGTTGCCTGTCTTGTTCATAACTCTTCACTGCAGGGTCTGCGGTGCTTAGTAATATGCCTCAGTGCAAGTGAATTATGTGTCTTAGACACGTCGTGACCTTCCGCGGTATTCTGAACTGAAGTACGTTCATAAACATGTAGGATTGAACCACGCAATGAGGCTATTTCAGTGCGAGCTTGTTCAGCCCTGTTTTATCATCTCTGCTGCGGTGTGTTGAATTGGTACTGGTTTGAAATTTTCCATATTTCTTTATATTTGTTTCGTTGATACACTGCGCTTTTTCATACTGGTCATTTTTATTCTTTCTAATTTATTTGCCAGTCATTCTTGCGTTTGTTACTCCTTGCTAAAGAGCATGCTATTCGTTTGTGACGTGAAGTGTAATGTGTGTTGCAAGATAAGAATGATGAAATGGGAAGAAAAATATTTAGAGAATTGAGGTACGACGTTGTAAAGCCTGCAAAAATTTAGCTGCATGTTCTATAGTTAGTTTTATCTGTGTTTGCACAAACCTGGTTGGGTTTACATACTTATCATTTCCCTTATTTTCTCAAAATTTAAAAATTTACGGTTGGTATGGTTGCGTGTGTTTTTTTTTACCGCCGCCTAGTGGACAAAGTGCCGAACAAAATAAACACTCTATCCTATAAACGGCCCATTTTATTTTATGTAATTTTGCTAATCATGTATTTACAGCTTTACATCTTTCAGCTATTTTTTCCCCCGTTGAAGATGAGTGAAGCTGTTCTGAACCACAGTTCATTATGAAAGTGCGTGTCCGTTGTACGTCTTTAAAACACAGTGGTTACTACGTGTACCATGTAATTTAACACTCAAAATGTCTGCATTTAGCCCACACACTGCGTTTCTCCGTTTCGTAAGACTGTCACAAGAAACACAGACTATTTCCCTAAATCTTCGGGTCTTTGTAACGCAGATGCGATGTGCATTTGCGAAATATCAGCTGATTGTTAAAATGTTATTTGGGACCTCATGTCTCAAAAGTTAAGTGTAAATCATGTGTTAATGAGACCCAAGTTCGTCTTGTATAATTTCTGTGTTTTCCTTCTGACACCTCGGGAGGAATTCTAACCACATCCGAGGAAGTTTTGTTGAGCTGGCGTCGTAATTTTAAGTGGGAGAGGAATGTCAGTACCGCGGGCGAGATGACGAGTAGAGTGTGTTATGGAATGTGTTTCTCATTGTGTTTTATACCAAGCTTCACAGACTGTATAAGACGAAATTTTTGTGGGCTGCACAATAGGTGGTTTTTTGCGTAACCGCGACTGACTGAAATGGCCCCAGCATTGAAGGCATAATATTTAGTCATATGAAGCATAATAATTAAAAGTTAGCTCCTTCCTCACATGAAAAAATCAGAATCTGTGTCACAACGAAATATCAGTTAATGCTGTTCAGAGAAACATAATCCCTGTTTATTCTGAAAATAATACTGTACAAAACGCATAATACACCAGTGGAGAAAGTTCCTTTCACTGCTTATAGCAGATGGTGTTAAACTGGCAGACTTGTTTTACATTTAGGTTCGCCTGATATAGTATTACTAATACTGATTGAAAAAGGTACTAGATGTAGTTACCAGAGTGATTATAAGGGCTGAGCCAAGTTTCGAGAGGTTATTTGCCCCTCAAGCAAATACATCCATAATGTCTTACAGGAATATAAAAGTGGTCAATTGTGAAGATCAGAAGTTAGTTGCTACAAAGATAACACGAGCTGGGTCAATCGTTGTCTTATCGTAATCTATCAACAGGTAAATTGTTAAGGGAAGGGGATGTTGCAGGCCTGTGTGAGGTGGAGGGTTTGTATCGAAGTTTTTATCTTGTGTGTTAGAAGTCTGAAGGTGGGGACGTTACACTGAGTTCATCTGGATTATGAAACTACGTAGTTACGTCGTTTAGTAGATGAATCATACCAAAGTTTCGAAAGAATATATTGCTTCCATGTTCGGGGTCGGTTTTGTGTTACTATACATGCGATGACCAGAAGAGAAAGTTCCCGCTCGCTGTGAGACGGCGATTGTGTCAACGGTTACGTCGGAAAAACTGCCAAATGGAAATACACTCCGCGCCAAGTCGGCTCTGAAGAAAAGAAACAGACATACTTGTATTGATGTGTTAGACCGTGTGGGCTGCTACGCCATGTTAAGTATGACATCAGCAGAACTCAGTGCAAGAAAGGCGGACGGCAGTCAGTACGTAAATGCCACTGGGCTCCAGAAATAATTGTAAAGAACACGAAGATTGATGTAAATGTGTACATTGTAAACGTGCTGAGAATTGTAAGGCTACAATAATGCGGACATAAACCACATCATATTTTTACAAAGTATTCATGTGATGTAAGTCTTCCACGTACTGCGGACAGCAGGTAGCGTGAGTTAACAGCGCACATGTAACTTAAATCCAGCTAATGATGGTCCTCTGCAAGTGAGTGTAGGAAAATGGCAGCTCTGAAAGCTTTATGTCAGAGACGTTAATAGTCCCAAAAAGGTACAAACGTCTTACTGCGAAAAGCAAGACAAGTGTTACTAAGAGTCCGGTTGTCGTGGCAGTGTATCCGTATTGTCACGTGAGTTACGACGCTGCGTAGTGTGGAGATAGGATGTGCCTCCGAAAGCTGGGTAAACACCCAGCAGACGGCATGGTGTCATAACCCAGAAGATCACAATGTGAATAGTACTGATGATGAGAACAAAGAAAGAGCGAGAGAAACAATGCACGTAAATGATATGCTGGATATATATAATCTTGTTACTAACTGTATCCGTGCTTTTATGCGTCATTTATTTTTATGAACTGATTAGTAAAAGTTGTGCAGTTATTGTTGATTTTAATTTAAGTGACTTATGTGGCTTCTTTGTTGTCGAGGTGTAAACTGAAAGATGTGTAAAATGGATTGATGACGGCCTGAAGTAGTGGCAGCTTGAAGGGGTGAGAGGATGTTCAGAAAACGATAGTTTGAGGCCGGTGCAGGCTCTCAACCTATCCGTGATGCGAGACGAATTGAATAAATGAATTAATGTAAGCTGATTTTTGTAACATTAGTCTGTTCATAGGAAAAAGTATAATACCTAGGTTTATAAACCCTACCATGTAAAGAAATGTCTTCTTTTTGCCACCATTTTTACTGCCTTATTCAGGTGTGCACCCAAGAAGTAAGATGGCGGACTGCAGCCCCCCTTCAAATCGAAATTTTAAAAAGCGCAGATTTTGTAGACACGATGATATCAAACGTTTTACGTGATGTACCCTTCAGCCGAAATCAGCAAGTGAAATCGGCCAATGAGTGGTACTTCGTAATTTTGAAAAATGAAATAAGAAGCTTAGGACGTCTGAGATGAAATAAAAAAACCAAGACGATTAGACCTTGCGAATCATGGAACATGTAGTTATATTTGTATGTATGTGAATGGCGTTTGCAAATAGTGTTATGTTACAGTTATACTTACGGCATGATTTTTATAACACAGTTTTTAAAATCAAACATACGTTATGCATAGCTTCAGAGTAAGCACCGCTGCCCTCTTAAAGAAAAATTCTGGGCGCGCTTTTGTATTATTATTATTATTATTATTAAAAGCATTGTAGCAATTGTGCACAGGGTTATTTTCTTGGTCACAGCATCTCTCATACAGGCACGAAGCGTTCTCTTGCTTATCCAGTTCCGTATGAAGAATGGCGTTTCGTTATCTTCACTCGTACAGCTGTCATGCATTCCTTTGGCATCTAATATGACCTCTCTGAGCACAAAGCTGCACAAGCAAGCTCATATTCTCAGAAATCGAATAAATTATCCATCGTTAGGAATAATTTGTTAGAAATTCCATGGTAAATTTATATCAAGTGATGATTGTTGTGTGTTTTACCTTTTGAGTTGTTCTACTTTGGTGATCGACTGCTTTTAAGGGATGAAAAATATGTCTGAGGCTCCCCTACACGATATAGTTATTCGTCTAAAGTTCTACGTAAGTGATTCTGTAAGTCGACTAATGTTAATAGGCTAAACGAGAGGCTTGACTGATATTTAATTAACCACAGAAATATATTCTGTGACAAAAAAGAAAGAATAACCGTTTTTCCTAAATATGTATTGTGAATGATAGTCATTGGTTTTCTATGGACTGGATATTTCGGACGGCGTAAATATTTTCCTCTGTGACCAAAGTATGGGGAGGAAAATAAATAAATATAATTAAAATAATCAAAACTATGTTACCAGTTTCACTGTAAAGGAGACGTGCTTGTAGGAACCCTGTAAGTCGCCCGCGGATCGTCGGGGTTTCGCGGAACAGTTTGAAAACCGCTGTTGTAGAATGCAGCACCATATAGAATGGAAGATTCTACCAACATTGCGTGTGAACCTGATGCCTCCATATTGAGGGTAGAAGATTTAGACAGCAGATTCTGCCGAAATGTAGACACCTATCTACCAAGCTACACGGTGTCATATATTCCAAAAGACAGTAGTCCTGATAACGCTGCGAGAACCTCAAATGTCACAGTGCAAGTTTTGTTAAGTTGGTATTTTTGCAGAAATATAAAGCAACATGGCAGTCGCGCGTGAGCTACTCATCCACCCCCAAAAATTTGTGCAATTAAGCAACGAAACGCAGGAATTAGACAATGTAAGATTTTGTCTGGATGTGGCCCATAAAGATACCTGAATTATGTATTATGCGTGGAATATTTACTTCAAGAGTGTATCTTGATGATTATCATACACAGTAATGCTGTCTCATCGCATTTAGTATAGCTGCTTTTGTGCTCGCCGTGAAGGCATTGCTCCACCCATTCAAATTTCGGCACTGGAAGGGGTGAGTGGTCAGTTTCGTGCTTCTGTTGTTTTACTCCCTGGGAAAGGGTCCCAGGCACCCATTGAACAGGAGGCCTGTTGGGTTCCAGACCTAGTCTGGACGTACTGGAGAAGAGCTCGATCTGTTACCCCTGCCTAGAATCGAACCACGGTATGTCGGACGTCCAAACCATAGTCTAGTCACTGTACACACTGAGCTATCCAGGTACCCGCAGTCGGAATCTGTGCTAACGGACATGAAGCACGGATACAGAACACTGTACAGAGTTATGGTCAATTAACGCGCAATAACCAGGTACAGCACGTGACTCCGTAGGCGGCAGGCCACACGGCTTGCCTGCTTGTGCGCCGGTAGCTCGTCTTAAAGGTGAAGGACATTATCGTGTGGAGGGGACTGCAGCGCCAACAATATGTTGAGTTACGACCAGCATGGCTGCATGCGATTAGCGGAAGGCTGCACCTCAGACAAGACAAGAGTTATTAGGGTTAACTGCATTGGAATAAAAGAACCTCGTTCATCAACAGACACGTAAGTCTGTTTTATTAGTATTTATATCAAAGCTGCTCACACGGTATTTCTAAGGGTAACAAGTCCAGGAACCTGGAGGTAATATTTACATAGAAAGCAGCTATTATGGAGAGATGGAAGGTAGGCTGTCCGTGGGGCAAGTCTGTCGTGATAAACCACCATCTGTCTGTATGGTAAAATGCTGATGTTTACTGCGGACACGTGTGACTTGTCTCTTCCGCTATTTTGGGGGTGAATTCAACAGAGAATTTGGCAAGTTTTTGGAGTTCTTGGTCATGGCCCAAGAATATCCCGTTATGACCGCACATCAAGGTGTCCACGCAGTGTGTATTACCTGTGTTTCGGACAATTAACAGCCACCGTTTTCCTGAGCAGCGTCAACTTGTTCGTTGTTGTGATGGGGGGAGGTAGGGGACACTGTGTGTTTACTGTGATGCAGAAACCCTTCTGGTATATTACGCACCGTCGAGTGGTACTCCTTTACCGACATTTCGAGACAACGTATCGGTTCCATCTTCAAAGGTCAAGAAGTCCAAGACTCGACCACTCGACGTTGCGTAATATCCCAGAAGAATACAGATCTCATCAATTCGCGGCGGAAGCCTGAAATTATGAACCAGGATTTCTTTATCAGTGACAAAGGGAAGGGAGCGTGAAGCTAAGCAGATACTGTCATATAGTACCAAGAATGGTAACAAACATCGATGCATCTCGCTTTCCCACGGCGTGGTGTTGCTCTGAGCACAACGTAAACTTGACTTTCTACTTTTATTAATTTTTCTGCCTGTGATTTATCCTCGTCTTTTCACTTCGTCACATTTTGTCTTATTTTAATTTCCTTCTTGTAAACCCTGTTATTTCATTCGTTACTTTTATATGTATGTCTTTAACATTTTATCTATTGTGTCCTTCTCACGGTTTGAATTGTGCATTTCTGTCTGGTGTGTCGAAATTTGCCACTTCCAGAAATGAGGGCAAACTGAATGCGTCTGCTAGGCATTATGATCTCATCAGAAGGATTCTATATCACGCTTCTGTTCTTTTATAGCGTGTCTTAGCTAACACATTGAATGCGGGGCCTGAGGTTCTCACAGAGGTGTGCTTTCATGTTCTCGGTCAAGTAGCCTAGCATGAAGAATATGATGTACGAGGATTACTTGACTGTGAAGACGAAGGCATTATCATCTTTTGAAACGTCCGTAACTCTTCACCAGTCGACAGGGTGTAACATCTCAGAAGACTACTCTTAAGTCTGTGAATGTTTCAACATTTGTTCAACTGATCACAAAATTTCATGTTGGAATGAAAGTGTAATGTCCATTACCACCTTCATAAAAGTGGCCTGGGACACCTAACCTGAACCAGTTCACATCTGTGCTTTCATACACACCAAGCCCTTGTTTCATGCCCTATTTTCGTTGTTGAAAAAACTGGCGTAAATGAAAAAGACGTAAATCAAAAATGATATTCCCGTAAGAAATAATGGAATAGGTAGTTGTTATCAGCCAGCCAAAGGGCGTTGATCCGACGAGAGGGCGTAAATTAAGAGGTGTTTTATGTTGGGAAGGGGAATGAAAGCAGAAAGGCGTAAAACAAGTGGGGCGTAAAAGAAGGGCTACGCATGTTTGGCTTTTTACCGCGTAGGTCCCAGTTCGGTTTCAGAAGAATGCTTGTGGGTTTTGTGGTGGAAAAGTGATACCAATGCACCCTATTCATATTTATTCATCTACCTTCAACTTTATAATCTAGGATTCCAGACATTGACTCTGTCCTTGAATAAACCACACACACCTCATACGTTATAGAAATCTTAATATAATATTTTCATGTACGACTACACTTAATTAATTTTCCTAGTCTAGTGCTTTGCGTACTTTTTGGTTTCTGGCGCGATGTGCGACATATGGGCTGTTTGTGCAGTCCGTCAGCGTCTCTGTAGCAGCCAGCTGAACTAGTACGTGCTCCGCAACACGACTCTGGCTGCTCTCTTGCTCGTAAAGATGTATTGTATTTCTACGAGCCATAAAAGTGCAGCGGCTGACGTCAGTATTTGTGACAGTGCTGCACAGACCTGCTTACTGGCTGGTTATTTAACTCTGGAATGCATGCGGGTTACATGGTAACCCAGCGATCAGATAATGCCATGCTGTACCCTAAGTCAGGAGATGCGCCCAACCGTCTGTCTTCTTCACATCCTCACAATACTCCGAGTCTGTAACACTAGTTCGACAGTTTTTGACACAGGCAAAGCAATGTTTGTGAACATATCTTCCGTTGAGGAACCCCTAAAATAACATTCGTATCCCGAGGAATCCCAGCCTATGAAAGCGTTAACAGGCCAGAAAACAAACGGGCAATCAGTAGGACACGGAGATTATTTCAGTATTGCCAACTGCAGGACAAAAATTTCCGCGATATTTCGAGGGGATATATGGAATTTTTCGCGGTATTTCGAACTTTGTATGTATTAAATCAAGGATTTTTCGCGGGTGCCCTAACGATTGTCTGCAGAGCCGTGACTGGGAAATATTCAGTACCATTGGCGTAACTTGGGGGGAGGGGGCAACGGGGAAAATGCCCCCCCCCCCCAATATTTTTTCAACCTAGCGTTTTTGGTTAGTAAATTGAATAATGGCAAATCAAAAATAGACAAAAAAGAAAACGAGAAGCTTGCGTTTTATAAGACCAATTTTCCCCTCTTTCAAATTTGACTCCTTTGTAAAATAAAGTTCCTAATACATATGGTCAATTTTGTCCCCGCCCCCCGTGTTATTAGCCAAGTTACGCTTATGCTCAGTGCATAATAAAACGTAGTGGAGTCGGCCAGGACCCAGCATGTATTTATGTAAGTAAAAATGTTTAACTCCGTGTTGTTATTACTGACTGTCGTGTGTTGTGCTCAAAGTACGCTTTACTGTAACGTTTCAACTGAGTTGTCTTACACTTGCTGGACATACGTGAGTTTGTTTCCAGACACCGAAGGCTGATTATTATCTGTACAACCATGTGGATTTATGCAAAGGTTCTGGAGCTTAAGACAATACTGAGAGGCTGTCTGAGTGAAGTCCCGGAAAGATATGTAAGAGAAGTCGGGAGTCACGTGAAACAGCTTCATCCTGTATTCTGGACACAAATTGCTACTGCTGGAATGCTGAATCTGTAGGTCGTGGACCCACTGCTGCCAGAAATATCGTTCAGTTTTAATGGGTTGTGACGGTAACATATGGCATTTACATTCGGTTTCTGGAGATAGAAAATATAAAATAAGATTGAAATAAAAATCGTGGGAATACCAATGAGGACCTGTGGACGAAATTTCCAAACTAAATTCGTTGATTTGAATTTTAAAACACGGCAGGTTACCGGAGACCGTAAAGGAGTAGCAACAATCTGTAAAAACATGACACGAAACGTGGAAAACGCATCTTAATAAAGAAACTGTCGACAAAAGTGTCTAGTTTTAACAAATAGAAGTACTAAATATTTAAAGACCGTAATGATCTTAGTGTACAAGAGTCCGCTGTGAGAGGGTTTGTGAAAAAATTCGTGTCGTCGATCGATCACTGTACGTTGCTGGAACATCGAGAGAAGACGGAGGCAGCAGGTGCCTCCGAAATTAAAGGGCAGGCCACTTATCCCGCAAGACTGTACTGTTCGTAGTCACCGCCATGAGGACCTCCGATCGCACATCCACTTCGAGAATTCGATGAAAGTTAGTGTGGACGTGTTAGGGGATCTTGCACACAATTATTGGCTGCTCTGAAGATTCAACGCAAAACTACGAGAATATATTATATGATATTGGGTCAAGTCCGAGTCAAGGCAAAGTTTACAGTATTTAGCGTCGACAATAATTATCAAGACAAGAAAAGTACAAGATGACATTTTCCAGATTCATTCGTCTAAGTTCTTGCTGTTCATGCGTGAAAAAAAAAATCTACAGGGCTGCCTGTCAAGAGAACTTGAGAGTCATTACGAATGATGTGCTGAATAAGTAGTGGCGTATAGCAGAGGAGTTTGAGTTGAGATAAAATGATGACAAAACAAAATGTGCGGGAAGTTCGAAAGACATAAAAACGTCATTTGTGTCCTTGTTCAAGAGACATACATACAATTAAAAACCGGTTGCTACTTATGTCACAAACCAGCGTGTCGAGAGCACAAAAAGGAATGTTGTCGTCAGTGTATTAACTGATGACTCTACCCCGTTAACGAAGTTCAAAGGCTTGAAGAAAATGTTTTTAATAAGGGGGTTCTCCTGTCAGTAATTATATGTATATTAATTATGTAATGTATAATATTATGTATTAAATGAATATGATGACCAGTTTTTAAGTGCTTTCACATAAGCGCGAAAAGCGTCTGTTAGCTTCGTCTTGTCCATCCGTCCGTCCTTTTGTCTGTCCGTGTATATCAGCGTGGCTGGTCGCATTTCCTTGAAATTTGAGACTGAGGAGTTTTATGGAAATCTGTCGAGGAAATCCAAGTTTAGTTAAAAACAGACAAAAATATCAGGCTATTTGCTTGAAGACCTAAGTGTATTTCACATTATTGGCAGCGCCTTCTCTAGTGCGAGAATAAATACAACGCGGTATTGCTTTTCCATGACAGTGCTTCCAATATTCATTGCATTGTTGACAGCGACATGTGTACTTCAGCAATACTAAGGGAATGCGTATTTGCATTTCCGTTGCAACAATGGCTACGCTAACGCGCCACATTGTTACTCACATTACACCTCTATTGTCTATCTTGTTGTGTCTTTTACATTAGGGTTTGCAAGGACCTCCCGTGTGCAGAACGAGATGTCCCAAACATATGCATTCCAGCGTTAGTTTATGAGGAAGAAACACATGACGTCCGAGCAAGTATGGGCCCGTAGGGGGGCGGGGGGGAGGCCGTCCGTCTGTATGTTTCATCTGTGCAAGTGCCGAGCGGAATTCCCTTGCATTTGGTACAAAGAGGCGTGCTATAAACTGTCACCGTGCATTATTTTAACACCGTGTAAGTACACGTACAACATGTTTCAGCATTTGAAAACTTTACGTTTGCAACACAGATGTTTCTTATAGTTTTCCTAGCAACCAGTGATTATTTCCTTACACTACAGTAACCGGGTGGTCTCCGTAACCGACAATTTGATACAGTGTTTTGTGGGTTGTAAGAACCGAATTTTTAAATACGGATTAGGTGATTGTCAGGCTACAAAGGGTTAAATTAGCTGCCTGCTAGTCGCCATGTGTCAGAGGCATGTCGAATAGAAATACGATGACAACCTATGTATGATAGTGCGCCACTCCCACCCTAGCCATAAAGAGGGTGGTGTCCTCTTAGACATCACATACAAACACTATGGAACACATTCACACAAGGATTTAGATCCACTGGACAAAGGCAAATGCGACTGAGTCTTCTCTTTGATACTAGAATAATGCACATTACAAATTCCAATTTAGAGTTTCTATGTTGTTTTTTAACCTTTAATTTATAAAATTACGTTAGAAACATTAAAACAAAGGTGAGAGGGCTCATGAGGAATTTAAGCCTTTTGGATAAAATTATTTATTATCCTGCATCGCTAGCCCCTTTCTTCCTTCCTTTTCTTTAGTCTATACCCTGCGCTGGCTGCAAGCGAAGTGGTAGCAATGAAGCTCATATTATTTTTCAGCAAAATTTCACATTCATATCTAAAGCGATATTTATTAATTAGTGTTAAACGTGAATTTGTCTCTGTCCACCGCTTGAAAGCAAATGGGGGAGACGAGGTATATTTCCAGAATCGTCACTTTATGCCATTGCATTTAGTAGGCTTACCCTTTCCTTAAACACTTTGTTCCTGTCCCGTAGTGATAGGGACCATGGGTAGAGGCAGATGCGTGAGGGTCTTGGTTTGTTGGGGTGCGAGGATTTGTGGCCGGTCCGTGGTGAAGTTTCTACATTCAAACCGAACCCCCCACCCTCCTCTACAAAACAAGATAGATACTGTTGTTAACAAAGTGTGTGTTTGAATCAAAACCCTAGACCTGTTATTTGAAACATTGGTCTGTATGGTGAATATTCATTAATTTACAATGAAACGTACTGTTGACGTAATATCTGAATTAACTGGCTGACTAACTAACTAACTAAATAAATAACTATGATAACCAAATAACTAGCCAATTGATTCATTAATTAAGGATTGTACGCACTCTTTGCTAGCATCTTCAGTTACCGTTTGCGTCTGGGTGTGGAAGTAATTTTCATCAGCAGCACATTGGTATTAAATCCTAGCGAATCACAAAGAATAGGCGACGTACGCAGAACAAGCAGAACATAATACTGTGGGGCCTTGGCGCAGTGTTTATACCTCCTGAGTTACCTTAACAGCCTGACAGCCTACTGTTTCATTCGAAGAGAGCGCTTTTGTGGCGGTTTAATGTCGCCGGCTACAATAAAACATACTAAGGTCTTCATGTAAACTGCCCGATATTTTTGCCCGATTTTAACCAGATTTGGATTTTCTCGACGGATTTTCATAAAAGCCCTCAGCATCATATTTTACAGAAATTCGTGCAGTGGAAGCCGCAGTGATGCATGCAGACGGACGGATGGACATGACGTAGCTAATAGGCGCTTTTCGTGACTATGGCAACGCGTCTAAAACTACTGTTCCAATTTAGAGCAGGACTTTATTCTTGTGTTTCTTATGCTGTCATTCTTTATTCATTTGTATTTTTTGTGTCTGAGGAAAGACACGGAGCAGTCACATGTCTGGTATCTAAAGCTAAATGCAGTACTACTGACAATAAAAAAGCAAGCAGTTATGGTTTTATGGCGCTTGAAGCACTCAGACCAAGTGACCATCTCCTGCAGCGTGCCTCAGTTTATCGGGCCTTGCTGTGGCAAAAACAAAGACCATAATGGGCTGCATTAGAATAAACAGGATACACCCAATCGCTCACATAACTCATGTTTATCACACAGCGCCCGAGCTACGTCTGGCGCCTGATCCTCTTAAGGAATTTCAGCGTTGCAAAGATTTTAACCTTTCAAAGCGCAGTAGTTATTCTCCGCACCAGCAATTTGAAGTTAAGGAACTCTGCATTTTGTCCGCACAGTGTACTTGTTGGGTTTGTTAGATTCTTATAACAGGCAGCGACTACTTACCTAAACAGTGTTGAACGCTGGTCTTTGTAATATAGAGGCAGTTTACTTTCTCTGAGGTAAGATTTTAATTTATAATTTAGGCCGTGGGTATACATCTCGTATGAGACATGAGGTCCAGGGAACCCCAAATGACACGACCTTTCACCGAGTTTATAAACATTCGCTGTCCAAGTCCGTTGAGAGTCTTCAGCCCAAATTTTGTTTGTGTTTCGTGTTTACCCATGCGTGCTACTCTTCTACTCCGCTCTTTCACGAGTCGCACAGCTTAACAAACCTCAGGGAGGCTCTTCATTATGTAATTATCTACAATTGACTGTTGACCCATACCTTTTATGTCTAAATGTTCTCTCAACACTGTTTTCTGACAGGACTCAGGTTTATTGCGATATTAAGTTTCCCTTGATAAACGTGATACGGAAGTGTAATGAAGGAGGAGGGAGCGGCTTGGTTTGGAATTCATTCATTCATTCATTCTGGGTTGCAATAGTAATGCATCTGTAATGGAAGGCATGGCCTCAGGAGCTCCCGAAGTCCCAAGCTACCCATGCCTGGGGTATAGGTGGGCCACCCTGTCTCTCTGGATCATAAGTACGGAGACTTGGTTCTCCAGTTTGGGGGTTGGCCGAGGGGCTGACAGCCTCTCCCCTTAAAACATCGCATGTCGCGAAACCTGAAGAACAGGAGGCCAAGGTCCGATATTGGGCTGTTGCGCCTTGGAAGAATGGAGTGGGGTGTCGCTCCATGCGTCTTGTAGCAGCAGTTTACCATACCTCACAGGCAGTAGCTGGTGCGTTGAACAATTGACTGCTGACGGCCACGTACTTAACATATCACGAAGTTTAGAGACCTCCTTGCTGGAACAAAGTTCGCGCTTTGTTTTGCGTGCTGTGTCGTGTTTAGTGACGGTGACGTTAGAGGTGCAAAAACAGCGGGAGAACTCTGCAGCAGTGTCGATGAAGATTCATTTCTTTAGGGATATGTTAGGGATTGGTTAATAGTGACCAACATTTCGTGGGAGCTTGCTGCCTTCTTCTTCATGTATCTGCAGTCCAACTGGTAAATACTGACGTTTCAGAAAAACTTGCTTCCTTTATCTTTAGGGTCTATGCAGCCTAGTTGGTAAATACAGACGTTTCGGAGGTGCTTTCTGTCTCCCCTTTAAGGTTCTGCAGTTAAACTGGCAAATACTGCCATGTCGAAGAAGCTTGCTGCCTCCATCTTCAGGGTATATGGAGTCCTTTCGTGCCTGCCTTCCTCAGGATGTATGTAGTCCAACTGGTAAGTAGTTACTGAAGTTTTGAAGGAGCTTGCTGCCTCCATCTTCAGGGTCTGTGTAGTCAAATTGGACGTCGGTAACTTTAATCGACACGTCGTCATATCCCAGAAGAACTACATCTTCACAGGGCTGCTTGAGCCTAGCACATGCGCGTCTCCCCATGGTAGCAGCTGTTTTTGACCACTCCAGGTACGTCTGTCTGCTAAAAACAGGAGTCACTTTGTTCACGACAGACGCGTCATCTATCATCAGAATCAGGAGCATTTTCCCCCAGCAGCCAATTAAAATCCCAGTGCTCGCATTGTTAATCCATACGGTAAACAATCTGGCATCATATCGATATTCCAGTTGATTTTTTTGTTAGCGTGGTTCTCTGGCCCATCATTATCACCGGTGCCTTCCGCTTTATTGTGTTCCGTCTTGTCCCCATTGTTGTCCTGTCTAGTAGGGTTGCTTCCAAATGCGCGTTCTTGTTCCTTCTGAATCAGTAATTCGAACTCGTATTCGTATTCGTATGTAAGCTCGTAAAATATGACATTAGAAATAGAGTCGAACTCAGTTATAGCGCCACGATAGGAACTGAATGTTTTGTGTCGCTATAAACGAGTGTTCTTCTAACCGAGCAGTATAATGTTATGGTTTACAGTGACGAATTAACTGGTCTTACAGCATATCTGGCGCTATATGCGAGGTGTCGCATAAACCGATGTCGTTATATCCGGGTTCGACTGTACATTAAAGTGTGACCTTGTGTGGTACGATGCGTCGGTTGAAATATTTCATAGCAACCTGCTGCCTCGGTCTTCAGGGTAGAAGAGGCTCTGCATCTTGAAAACAGAGGCTGCAGATTTCTTCAAAGCGTCGGTTCTTGGCTGCGGGATACAAAGCAGCATTGTGTGTCATAGCAGATATTTGCAGTTGTAAGAACTTGAAATCTCACAACGATATGTTATTAAAATTTCAGATTGGAAGTCACCTACACTGAGTGCGGTGTAATATGATATAAAAATAATTTGTCAGTGCGGCACAGAAATTTTAAGGAGCCGTGAGGCGTCAGTCAGGGGCAGTCGGTCAGGTGCTGAGGACAGGTCAGTGTTGCTGTAGTTCTTTTGATGTGAGCGGGCGTTGTAGTCATGAGAATGTTGAAGGTATTTCTAGAGTCCGGCCAGCGTCTTGTTTATGGCTTTTTATGGCGGTTTACATCGCCTCAGTTATGAGGCAGCGTTGCTGCATTTCGGGAGCAGTGAAGAGGACTGGCATGACGATCTGGAGAGTATTCGGTCGTGGCCTGTCTGAAGACTTGTAGCCTTTATGTTGGGGGGGGGGGGGGCTGAAAGAAACGGGGACGGCTTCGGATAGTCGGATTACAACATGGTCTTTCGTGTTTGTAAATTGGCTGGTTATTTAGACGTTCAGGTTTTTGGTAAGAGGTTCAGCCGTTTAAAGCACACTGGTAAATATATGTACCACGTGACTTAACATGAGAAAATGCTGCGTTTTCACACATACACACACACACACACACACACACACACACACACACACACACACACACTGCATGTTTGNACACACACACACACACACACACACACACACACACACACACACACACACTGCATTTTTGTGTTTCGTAACATGTAAAGAATAAAAGCGATTTCCCCCTAGATTTCATCAATATCTTGGTCAATGTGAAAAAGGCGATGTGTTTTCTGTGATGCTTCTGAATATTCGTGTGTCAGATGGTTAATTAACATAAAATATTACAAACCCCACAGCGTACCCATTATAACCTTACAGAAACGTACATTTCCACTGTCCTTTACTCTTCTGTCTTAAAACTTAGCCGGTGGATTGAGAGTAATATTCTCCTGTTGAACAAGTTGATGTACTTTAACACTGAAATCCTGTATTTTGCCTACTCTCTGTATTAGGTCTATGGGTTTCATATAATATGGGAATTGTTTGAAACACGGAAATTGACTTTTACAGTAACGCGACTCGCTGGTGGTCGGAATGTTTAAATCTGAGCTTTGTTAACAGGATTGTACTCAACTACAAGAGTGTCTTATGTGGCCAAATTTTACTAGCTCCTGATGACAGATGAGTATGGTGCATTTAAGGAAAGCCAGTTAAAAGGGAGAAACGTAAGTGCTTCGAGTAGAACCTCCCCCATTTGCACTCAGGCTGCCAGGGCTAAATACACGAGCTAACTGTTTGAAATCGTACGGAATACGTCCTTGGGCTAAAAGAAAAAAATAGAGGAGTCCTCTTTTCTTTAGGCATTTCAAATCCTACACACTTGTTCCTTATTCGTCGAGATAGTGACGTCACTAACGTGTAGTACTACAAACCCCGCCCTTATTTCTGTAAGCAGCTGTATGCTGCGTGATTTCTTGTTTCCTAACCTGATACCTCAGTCTGTTGCTGGACGCAGTGACGTGTGCTGGAAGTGAGGTTAGGAGTAACTGCGCTTGGGCCCTCAACACGTGACTCGCGTGTGTTTTGGTTTTACTTTTAGCCATTGCGTCATTGATCATTCCACGGTAATTAATATTGATTTCTCAGTTTTATACAGTGCCATTTGTCTGTGTACACTTTGAAGTAACATACGTGTGTGTATGTATATATATATATATATATATATGTAAATATACATACGTGCATGCATACGTAATACACACACATACGTAATAAGCAACTTGCAATCCTTGCTAAAGCTTTGTTATGTTTTCTTATTACATAATTAATGACTAAGACCAAAATGTTCAGTGAGTCTGTGTTGAAGAATCGTTACAGATGTTTGTACTTCTCTTTAAAAACGTGCGTGTGAATGTGTACTTACATATGGCTGCTGATTGTACCGGTTATCTAATAGTGTTTCGGTATTGCATTAGGAATGTAATCAGTAATTTAGTAACTACTTGCCATTAATGGTAATATTTTAGTATTTTTTGATTAATTTGGATAGGCTGTAAGATGAAGGTAGGAGTTTCCGCCCGAAACAAGGGTACTTGTCCGCCAAATATCAAGGGGTCACATCCTGTAAGACAGTTATCTTCATGATTGCACAGGGTGTGTAAAAATTAAAGTAACATAATAGTGTAATAAAAAGGCCAGCAGCAATATATTTATGTGCTTGACAGCGGCAAAGACGTAAATTGTAGGCCGGAAATGAAATGAAATAACATGTTGCTATTACAAAAGGTCAGTAACAAGCGATGAGAACTACCAACAACAGGAGAACAGGCAAGATATAGAAATAAAACCGTAGAGTAGGCCCAAGTAGTTTTGCATTAAGAGATGAGTCATAAGATGGATGTCATTGTACCCTACCACCAGATACACTTCTAGTTAAAACACGTTTGGCTGAGGGACGTACCTTGAAGTGACGCGACATTATACAATTATGATGACGATGATGATGATGATAATAATTCTTTGTTGATTTACATGGAAGTTCAACAACCAAAAGGTTAGTCGAGGTCACGACAGCGTTTATTGAATTTTTGGTC
The DNA here is from genome assembly GCA_013340265.1 of Coptotermes formosanus. Lineage (NCBI taxonomy): Eukaryota > Metazoa > Arthropoda > Insecta > Blattodea > Rhinotermitidae > Coptotermes > Coptotermes formosanus. The sequence continues at coordinate 1,430,171 of BLKM01012993.1, forward strand.
TCAAATATTTGTGGAGGTTTGTGCGAAACAGCGTTAAACAAGACTGCCTATATGTACGTGTGCATGTACGGTCGGCCTATGTATGATGTGTGTATATCGGAACAGCACGTGTAATCGAACGTACCCCGTTCACGAACTGATGTTATATGCAGATTACAACTGTTAGTTTTCTTTCTAAGCCTTGCGTGAACGCACATAAGACTCGATTTTATTGAATTCTCGTTGTTGATCGTTGCACACTAACGATAAACGCACTAGCAGTCGGTGTTTCTGTCGCGGTAGCATTGTCACTCTGGTAAGTGTCACACTTGCCGCACATAACCACATAGTACAAGTCGGGCTTCTATTGTCACTTTGTGAGCCAATTCGAAGAAGGACGACTTGCTTACCTCCTCCATGGTAATTCATTTGAGCATGACAGTTCCTGTTTTGCTACGTGAAGCTTCGTCATGGCCGTCACAACGACCGTCATTGAGTCACGTGACATACTCATTGCAGTAACTACAAGGACCACACTGTTTCATCAGAACTGTATACTTCGGCGTCACGCATTATCTAAACATCACTGTGGGCGCTCAGGAATTACCTGCTGTTCCAAACAACTTCCCTGGAATATCGAGACATTTTAGGCGTGTTCGAAAAATTGTGAAAAACCACTATTATCTTCGTCATGTCTGTCCGCATTGACCAACTTGGCTCCCAGTGGACGGATTTTAATGGAATCTGGTATTTGAAGGTTTTTCTACACTGTCGAGAAATTCAAGTTTCTTTCAAATTCTGACAAGAATAACGGTACTTTACATGAAGACCTGTGTGTACATTTATAATACTATATCGCTGAATTCTTCTTAGAATGAAAAATGTTTCAGACAAGAATTGTAGAGAAAATCACAACACGCATTTTATATTCAATATTCTTTTCGGAAATCGTGCAGTTTATGAGATAATGTGGAAAAAATTGTATTGTAGAACCATGCAGGCCACAGACGACAATATAATACGGGGCACAAAAGCTGCGATTTTCATGACGGATAATTAAAGACAGGAACACACACACACACACACACACACACACACACACAAAATCATAACATTTCATACTTATTGCTTTTCCACAGCAAAAATGATTACGCGAAAGCACCATAATGGTACGTTATACGTAGATTGCCTGTCTTGTAATATCATCGTTAATGTTATGGGCTACACGAAGCACAAACTACTCACATGCATTCACACACACATACATACATACATACATACGTACCTACATATACGTGCGCCAGCAGATTTATATTTAGCAGATACAACATTAAGTGGTTGGTTTTACAACCCAGACGGAGAGTGTCTGCTGTGCGGTGCGAACTAAATGTTTCAGTATGAAGGAGTTTAATTTTATGTTTAAAGTTTTAATGTGTAGCACTTGCTGAACACGAGTAAGTCTGTAATACCGTTATTACGGATGATGATGATGATGACGACGACGACGACGACAATACTAATAATAACTGAAGCCAGAAAAATGATGTTAACGCCGCGTCGGCTGGTAAATATTTACCGACGTTCATAAGTCTGGCAGTGCCTTTATGTGGCACTGCCAGACTTATGAACGTCGGTGACTTTTTACCAGCCGACATGGCGTAACGTCACAAAAGACTTGGATCTTTATCAACACAGCTGTGAGAATGTTAAATGTTGCAAAAATAATGTAGCATTAAATTATTCATTTCTTTAAGAATACTTTCTGAGGCGGGCACCAAGCATGATGACACAAATCTTGTTATTGTGTTAATTTATAAGCCACATATTAACAGCTGACTTTCTCTCTCTGATGCAGCCTCGTATGAAGTGAAACGGTAACAATGATCATGGAGGTGCACAATACGTGTGTCACGACCATCTTGATAATCTCTGTGATTGGAGTGCTAATACAAGCGGATAGAAGTGGTGCAATAAGCAGTTACCAGCGGTACCGTCGACGCCACATTGCAAAGCCTCCTTGTAACAATGGAATAAGCAATAATGACGATAGTTTCAGTGATTTTGAAGCAAAAATTCGTGACACAGAATTTGTTTTTACTGGAAAAGTGACGGCTGAAATTCCATCAGTCGGAAACAGCGGATCGCTGAGAAGGAATGGAGGTGAGTTAACATGTCTTGAAGGTTTGAAAGGCTTGTATCTGCTGATAATATGGTACACTGTAGCGACATGATTTGTACGCTGGACGTTAATGTTTTGAAAATGATCATCGTGTAAAGAGAATATGCGTATTGTTAAGCTCTAAAATGAAATTTATTACGTAAAGGAATGTGGTTTGGCGTAAAGACTAGTCAGTGATGATACTAGACTCTACATGTAACCAAATTTATTATCCAGTACCATTGCAGTATTATTACCTCGTTTGAATTGATGGTGGACCTTACAGTCAGTAATGTGTGTAAAGGTAAAGTTCAGCCCATGGCATGCGTATGCAGACACAGGGGGAGGCGAAGGTGTAGCTCCAACCCATTTGCAACTTCGCCGCTAGATGGGGGTGAGTGTTCAGCACCACGTCCCGTCCGCTTTACCCGGTAACCATTGTACAAGAGGGTGGAGTGGGCCTCCGGGCCGGTCTGGAGGGGCGCAGAATTCCCCCCAACCTCCACCGGAATTTGATCCCCGAATGGTAGTGTGTGTAGATTGTTATTAATCTTTGACTGAATATTACTACACTGAGTCTGTCCACATGAATCCACTCGGCTCTCATTGAACGGATTTTTGTGAAATTTAATATTGGAGACATTAGGAAAATATGTCGAGAACTCCAAATTTCGTTAAAATCGGGCCAAAATGTATGGTAACTTTACACGAACACCTACGTGTGCTTCGCATTATTAGCAGCGTCATATGTAGCACAGCTATAGAGAGAAACGCATGCTGTGCTTCTATAGCAAAGCTTTTTGTATTTATTGTATTGTTGACTGCGACATTTGTACATCAAGTATAAAACGGGAAGGCAATTTTTTGTTTAGTTGCAACAATGTTTAGGCATACGCGCTAGGGTGTTACGTTGTATGTACATCGCCTACCGTGTTACGTACAGTCATTAGCTCTCATTATTAGTTTACGAGTTACACAGCATGACGTATGGGCAGTGCCGAAGAACAAAGAGTTATACACGTGTTTACTCGTACAGGAACATCCCCGTTATCAATTGACTTAAACGTCGTCAGTTGTACAAGTATAAAGAAAATGTATTGACAGTGTGTGACTTTGGAGCCCCACATGAACTTGACGAATGCATTCTTTGCAATCAAGCAAACTTTGATTGTCACTCGCCTACATTCATTTCCTGTTATCTGTCACGTGCTGAGCTCTTGCGGCAGAAACGAGCCCTGAAGTCATATGGGGCGGCATATGTTTATTGCAAACAAAAACTGTTTTGGAAAGAGCCCTGTACCGTAATTGCAGGGCTGTGAATGGTAATACGGAATTATATTTACTTCGGCATAATTATTTATTATTTTATTTCTATATGTACTTGAGGGTAGAGGGTAACGTAGTCCCTGCGCACGCCATGAAGGTAAAAAGGGGTGGAGGTAGAGCTCCATTTATTCTGAACCTCGGCACTAGTTGAAAGTGGGTGGTAAATTTCACGCCTCGGCCTCTTTGCTTCCTGTGTCAAGGGTCCCATTACCCTTTGGTTAAGAGTCTGCCGGGGGAGGGGGGGGAGGGGGCAGAGCTAGTCTGGACGATCTGGAGAAGAGAATAATCTCCAGTTCTGCTAGGAATCGAACTACGAGTCTTCGGTTCTCCAGCCCGTAGGCTATTATCTGTTTATATATTTACTATACAGGGAGGTTTTTTGTAATATAATTAGTGTAGTGTAGTTCGAGCACCATAACAAATAAGCGGCCATATTACGCAAGGTGAACAGAAATTAAATTCTCTTTTGTGTAGTTTTGTGTAGATACCTTACAATAATTTGTATTGTAATATTTACAGTTCTTTTGCATGTGACATGTACGGACGGGCAGATGAAATCCCCCACTGTGAGTTAGTACCAAAGCGTGCTTGTATCTGTGCACACAAAGCGTGTCCATTTAGTATGACACCTTGTGGTGTTAATGATTGAGTCATCCCATAGTGCGATTGCTGCGTTTCTGTGGCCGATAAGTGAGTTACGGTTGAATTTTTCTACCCCTACACAATTAACTGTAACATTTTTAACGAGTTTATATTAAAGTTATATACTTTAGCTTTCATTCAGTTCGAAAATATGAGTGCTCTTCGCAGTCTTAAGTTTATTTTAGATACATGTATTCTACGGCCCCTTTAAATCAACAGGAAAATGAAAATAATGCCTGAAACATGGGAATCATATCTCTTAGAGTAGCAATAGCAGAGAAAAATGCCTTGTGTAATAGTAGGAATGCAGTTTGGAATGAAAGAGCAGTGTGTCAGAATAATAGCGTTCGTAATGTTCTGCTTCACTAATTACAAGTACGGTAAAGCCTGAAGGTAGGCTGAGAGAGGGAGAGAGTCTGTACGATTCTGTACAGTGTATTGACAAGCAGTTTTATGCTCAAATGATGTCGACAGTGTCAGTGAAGTAGTTCTTCACAGCCTTGCTGGACAGGTGGAAGCTTACCGAAATGTTCGGCTATGTAGCCTGCAGCGTGTAACTCCAAAGATTTTTATGGGAGGGTGTTGAATTCGTGTCTGAAACGGTTGTTCTTTCGACTGCTATCAGAGTGACTAATGACATAACATATAGGCGCTGTACCACAGTCGAGTGTATAATTTTGTTACTGAACACTCTTTGTGTTAGCACGGTGCACATAATAATAGAAATGTATTGATTTATTTTCTGTTTGTTTAAAAATTTTCCAGTTCGGATTATAAGATTATAGGGATAGATTTTTTAAAAATAAGATTTGTGTTCGCCGATCCCCGTAGCTGCGCGGTCTGCAGCGTGGGTCTGCCGCCGCACGCTTGCTGGGATTGCGGGTTCGAATCCCGCCGGGCGCATGGATGTCTGTCTCTTATGAGTGTTATGTGTTGTCAGGTAGAGGTCTCTGCGTCGGGCTGGTCACTCGTGCAGAGGAGTCCTACCGCGTGTGGTGTGTCTGAGTGTTGTCATAAAGCCTCGACAACGAGGCCCAGGCCCACTAGGGGCTGTTGCGCCATTGGAAAAAGAATCTTGTGCTGTAGATGGACATGTGAGTTTAAGCGGTCACAGTGCGTACCTGTCACGTGTTGGCTTGAGTTAACCTCTTCGTTGCAGATTAGAGGTTTCGGACACAGTTTTACTGACCTGGTCTCTATGGATAAATTTTTAGGTGCGTATTTTTGACGTGAAATAAATTTCATTGTAAAGGAATACATTTCATAGCTCTATATGACGGGATTTGGAGAACTGTGGCCCTGCTGACGCTAGCGAAGTTGTCTGTAAAGGTCAAGGTCAAGGTAAATTTGTCCCAGTGCACGCCATGAAGGCATTTAGGGGTACAGGTACAGCTGCACTCGTTACTTAACTGCGGCACTAAATGGACTGGTGATTCACTAAACACAAAAATTCAAAACCTTAGGCACATTAGATATTAAACAAAAATATGCCACAAAAACGCCCAAGACAAAAGTAATCTGCAAAGTGGAAAACTTGTTTCGAATGCCATTACGCCCCTTACCAACATGAAATGTTGATGTTTTGGCGTGGAAGTTTTCCACGTGTAGCTACACAAATTAGGACCAGTGGGTAGGCGTAAATGCAAATTAAATATTGAGATTGACAGAACCTTAAAGAGCTGGAAATCATGACGCTTGAATTAGGCACTTGACAGAGCCGTCGTTGGCGAGGTACTGCTTTATATTTTGAAAACAGATATTCCTGTAACAAATTTTGTGTGACGTGCATGGCATAGAAGCATAATTGGGACTGACTCGATCGACATTTCCCTCCGTGCCCACGTTCCTTATCAAAAATTAGTAAAATGATTTAGGTAACCACAAATTTGGCGCTAGCGGTCTACACTAACATTTGTCGTGTATATTCAGTTTTAATTGACATCGGCTCACTGGCATGCACGATAAAGAGGCAAATGATTGATGCGTCTCCGCTGCGACGGTACTGTTGAGGTGTAATATTTGGAAATGTGGAGTGCTTCTAGTTTGTGTTCCGGAGGTCCTGGTTTCAAATCCCTGCCGGAAGTGGCTAGCCTGATTCGATTTTCGCAGGTTTCCAAAATGCCTTTACGCAATTGCTGGAACATTACATTAGGCTATGAGCGATACCTCTGAAATAATTATTCACTAATCAGTCATTCTACCCTTCCATGCTATGTAGTCTGACTTAGTGACGACACGTGATACAATTTTAAAAAAAGTACTGTAATCATCTGAATAGGACACCCACAAAAGAACTAAAATTTGTTCTAAAAACAATACATTGTTTATAACACGCTACGTGTTTCGGCCGAGGGGGTTTAGTCGCACTGTCTCTGTTCTTGATCAGTTTCTTTAATAGTGATGTATTTGTGAATGCAGTTAATGAACGTTAGTATTACTGAAGTAAGCGAAGTTGCAAAAAATGCATTTGAAGAGAACTGTAATCCAAATTTTCAAATTAAAGTCCCTTGATACGATTTTCGTAGGGACTAGTAATCAATGCCATTTGATACTGCAATGTGCCCAACTGGTTTCTACCTGTTTAGGCCGTCGTCAGTGGCTATATGTGTATCAGCAGCAAGCTACTTTTCCTACTTAACAATGCACTACTTGATTTTGATCATGAGCTTAAGATATGTTTGTTTTATTTGTAGGCCCTAGCAAAAAATTGAAAAATAAGTAGCATTGGAATTCATAATTTAAATTATTATCACTTGATTAAACAGACCATTGGGAAAGAACATCGCAGTTGCATCCAACGTCACTACTGCAATACCTGCACATCATTTTAACAGCAAGAATATGGAGTAAATTTCGTATTGTATTTGCGATGTTGTCTCTTGGGTCCGCGTTGGGGAAACAGAAAAAACAAGAGATTTCCCCAAAACGTCGATACGGGCGACTGTAATGATCAGAGGTCCACAAATTTTCCAACAACCTAGAATCCACCTCAAAATTCTAGGCGCCAGAAGGGAGGTATAATTCAAGTTCCATACTGAGGCATCACAGAGGCGCCACAGTACTAAATCTAACTGACTGATATTTGTGCATACCTGGTAATACCGCTTTTGACAGCTTTGAGAAATTCGAGTATCACTCAAGACGTAACACTGTATTTTATATGGGGTCATTATTTTGGATGATAGCTATCGGTTGCCACTGACTGTGGGCTCGTTTATCTTATTAATGCAATCCACTCATTCGACCGCCCACAAGCGCGTGAACTTAGGGCAGCGAAATGGAAAAGGACATTTGTCGGATAAAGTAAGGTGCTGTATTAATCGGTAATATTATGAGTTATGTAGGTACCAGTACCATTACAGAAGTAACTGATCAATTTGCCTGCAGTAGGAATTGAAATTTTACAAATCGGTCTTAAATTCATAACGAATTATTACTGACCTTTGTAGAAACAGAAGATGGCGCTTCGAAGTTCTCGGTTCACGTGAAAAGGGTTCTGAAAGGACACCTGCCTCTGCATGTTGACAGTGGTGATGGATTAATTAACGTGAAGCAAATGACGGTTAAGATACGCACGATGAACAAACAAAAAGCACACCAGGATTGTTACAAGCGGCCAATCAGAATTCATCATACTGCCATATTCTTGGCGAAGAAAGCGGAGGACTCCATTCTACAGCTGACCTCTGACCCGCTGCCGCTGACACTTCGCAACCTGGACAAAGTTAACGCTGCAGTCAAAGGTCAGTGTTACGTGTTATTGAAATGCATGCTTATGTGTACATTAAGGCACGATTAGTTGTGCTTAAAGGTATGTAGAGTAGCACTTAGAGGTATAGACAGTTGTATTCAGAGTTACGTACATGTGCGCTTGGGAGGCATGCATGAAGGTGAGATCAATTATACATGTACTTATAGGCACGTACTTTATGTACGTACAGTTTGCTTAAAGTTATGCACACCCGTACACAGTTGTACTTAAAAGTATGTACAATTGTACTGACATGTATACACAGCAGTATTTCAAGATACGTACAATTTTACTGAACTCTCCATAGTATCAGGAACATCGTGATATATCGGTCTTAACACTTTCCTTTTTATGACCGCTTATAATTTAGCTCACATTCTCTTATCTAGGGTTAAGACACGACCGCGTGAGGCTGCTTGTTGCGTGAATATATGGTGCGATTAAACCAATAAGCGTCAGCTAGTCCTGATTATTGGTACTGTTCCAGTCTTTCACGACTTATCTTTTATCCCTCTGCAGCCTTAAGCCAGTCTAAGTAGCATATAAAGTTAAGTTATTACAGAGAACGCTCAGCCTCTCCGTTGCAAACACATATGTTATGGTTACTTGGGCAAATGTTTGGTGCTTAAGGCGGGCAAATGAAAGTATGAGAAATTCATGTGGGAGAAAGGAAGGAGGGAGATAAAGGTACGACTGGGATGAAGGGGGTTTAAGAAGGGATAAGGGACGAAGTTACTTGATGAATTATTGCACAGAGACAAAACTGCATATGCTCTAAAAGGTCATGTTCAGATGTCTGCATGTCCTGAGACTCTGAAGGGTGTTAGTGCCTTCACACCTGTGTGTTGATGTTTAAGATTTAATGCTATACGCTCATTATACCGATTTTAGTGTGTGTGTGTGTGTGTGTGTGTGTGTGTGTGTGTGTGTGTGATGAATTTTAAAAGGCAATTTTGGATCTTAAGGGTTTGCGTAATCATTCGACGGTTAAAATAATCGAAGAATCATTTAAAGAATAGTTCACATCTCACCACAAGCGCGCTGTGTCTCCGCTGGAAAGATCAGGCAGTTAATACTGCTCAGGGAAATGATCGTAGGTCATGGTGAGAATTAGGGTTAGTAGGCCTTAGCGTTGTAGCTTATAATATCGATTTTTTTCACAAATTGACACTGTGTCCTTTTCTGTTCCAGGTAAGGTGCCTGCCTGTCATTTACGCACTGTTTGGCTCGCGTTGGTAAGTCTGCTGTTTTAATAAGGCCTGATATTTGTGGTAAGGAAATAGCACGTGTACTTGCTTCGCGTATCAGGAAAGATCGGTTTAAGGAATTTTCGTTGTAATGAAAGTACTTCATGAAAGTACTTAATGAAAGAACTTAAGCTGTCAACTTGTAGTAGCCCAAACTGTGGTCGTCTGGGTTTTTGCACTCTGTAGTATTGTAGGTTGGCGTCGATGTTTCGGAGGAACATGTTGCTACCGTTTTCAAGGTTTGAGGATTTGAGTCCACATTTTCTCTGAAGTGATCAGACTGAGGAACGACATCCTCAAAGCAGAGAAGCCTAGAATCTAAGGCGGGATTCCATTCATGGATCCGCTGACGGTTAGGGAAGATATTTTTTCCCACATTTACGTGCATCTGTTCGTGACCGTACCGTGCCTTGAACGTCATCGCTATTGTGGACACTGCTATTCAGACACAGTGAAGAATATTTGACCAGCTCTCATCCAGGACAGAATTAAAGTACCTTACAAAAAGATGACGGAAGTCAGATGACAGAAGTACGGGGAACAACTTGGGACGTGTGCGTTCCTTCCTCTGTTTCGATCCGTGCGGCGAAGTTGACGAGAACTACAAAATAGTAATTCTACAATTCACTGATATGTTCTGTGTAGAGTTCCTGTTAGTGCGTGTTTCATTTACGTTAAATCCTTCTCCGCTATATGTGCAGAGAACTATAATGTATGTGGAATGTATTGACATTGAATTGGAAAAAAATTTATGTACAATCACTGTACAATTACTTTATAATTTTCTGCTAAGTTCTAAAGGAAGTAAATGCAACATACTAAAGTGTGTCAGGAGGGGGATCGAATCCTGGTAGGACAAGATATTTTTATCTTCTGTAAAAGGGCCAAATCGGCTGTGGGTCCCATCCACCTTACTTAATGGGCACCGTGGTTCTTTCTCGGCGGTAAAACGGTCGACGCCTTATGTTAACCACTCATCTGTATCTAGCGTCGAAGTTAAGAATGAGTGGAGCTATACTTCTCCAGCTGTATACCATCATGATGTGGACAGGAATATCTTTATTTTTTTAGATTTAAGTGTACAGTAATGGTGTATAATTTATTCCAGTTGTAAGTATTAAACGGTTTAAAAAAGCAAAGTACAGCAAGGTCTCTATATTGCTGTTCAGTTTGTCACACTGTGTACGATGGAGAAAATTTATCAGCGTTTTCAGTTGGGTTGGGCTTCGCAGAGGACAGTGTGATGAAATATAGCGCAAGGAAGCGAAGTCTGTTCACGACAAAGGGCCGAAACTGGACAGGTCTGTTGGTGCACTGTAAGCCCCTCTCTGTCGGTGTTGACGCTTCGGCACAGCTGGAAACCTGATGATAACGTTACAATTTAAGTTTCAAAGTTACGATTCTATGCCCCTGTTTTCTTGTCACGGTCGTTGTCAATTAGTTCACATGCCCCTGAATTGTAATCATTTGAAAGTTTTCAAGGGCCACATTTATCGGAAGACTAGCTTGCACTTACTGTCATCTCTGGAACAGGGAGATTTTGTAAACAGAGCTTATGGCGACAAGAACCCCTAACTTGTTTCATTTAACTCGGTAGATACCAGGAAATCACCTTTAAAAGCATTCTAAGGACTCGTTAATGCACCGAAAGAAACATATTAGGTGAAGTAATACAGATAAATGCCCAGCATGAACAGATAAGAACGGTAAAAGGGAATAGAGAGAAAAGTCACTACTAATCTCTTTTCAGTTCTTGAAATGTTGATCATGCTGTGTGTCACGTTTACTGAGTGGTGATAGTGGTATGGTCATGTTCCAAGTAAACGTGAGACGAGAAATGCGTTGCTTAAGCACAGTTGATCCCTAAATTTCAATATCCAGAGAATTAGGGTAAATAATTCCTGACATGTTAGGTATTATATTTATACATGTACATTTTGTATGTTTCTGGAGATAACTGTCACAAAATATGGACTGATCCAGATCACGTCCGTTTCTTTCTTTTTTTTTAACTTTTGGTGTCATATTTATGTATGTGATATTGAGAAGAAAAATCATTTGCATTCGTGTGGGGGGAGGGGAACTGGTTTGTATTTCATTTGTTTTTTTGAGTGAGTGCTGCACCTTAACCCTTGAAGGTAGAATGTTAACAATGTGTTTCGCCTACTGTGATGATAGAAACGCTGCATTTTTTCATACGCATTGCATTTATACATGTCTTACATTTCTCAGAATAAAAAGCGATTTTTTCGTATTAACAGCATTAACTGGCAGGTCTTTGTAGTGGAGGTGCGATTTGTCTTCTGTAAGAAAGGAACTGAAGCTTTAAATATTACTAGGATAAAAGTGTCTGCTTCTAGGGGTTTAAACAGCCTATTCCAGACTTGCCTGTCTTTATTCTCGTTTTGCTGAAAATAAAATTGTATGTAGGCCAAACATGAAATACATTCCAAATTAAAAAAAAACCTGTGGGAATAAGGGCTGATTTTTTTTGTGAAACTTTATCGTTACACATTGAGTTTGCCTTCAGAAATCGGCGTAAAGGGGGATGTAGTAAATGTTAATGGGCTTTATTACATTCGACATGCTAGTCTAATAGTCTAATAACGGCATGCTGAAGAATAAAGTGCCTGTAGTAGCACTACGCACATCTGCCGATTAATTGCCATCACTGAACACTGATTCGGGTGTTAATTTTTTATTTATAGTTGCCGTCACTAAAGTTACGCGTTACCCAAGAAAAGAAACAGAACACGACTTCAGATCTTTATTTGTGTACAGCCAAGCGACAGATCTTTCTTTGAATTATTTTTACGTTTGCGGCACATTGATTCTAGTTCTATTGAATTGCAATAAAATGTGGCCAGTGATATTACAGTATTAAATTCCTAAGGTTTATTGATCACGTGGTAAGGACCTGGTGACGACTATTGTGGGATGTCTGAAGATACTCAAGGATCGACTCTCGACTGTTAAGCAGCCAGGCCGATGCACGAACAATACGTAGCGTGCGTCAAGACAGCCTGGGAGTCCGTGCGTCCGTCGTAACCATTCGCACTGAACAGTTGTTGATTATTAGCTCTTGTTCAGAGGTTAAGAGGGCCTTGGTAACGGGTTCAACTGTGTGGTTCGGTCCACAACCTTATTTTACCGGAGGCGGCTTTGTGTTATATTTTGTGCTTTTTAAAGCAGTAACGGTGGTCAAATTCCAGCATATGAGTCTCAATTGTGATATACTTTCGTTAAAATCCTATAAAATAGAATGAGAACAGATGGTAAACCTACCAAATCTTGTTACGACAATGTAAATTTTACACGAAATTATATCTTATATGCATTTCAGGGGTACAGATTTCCACGTGAGAGGCGAGGAGACACAGAGGAGGAATAGAAGTATAGCGCTACCAGTTCTTAACCTTGGTTTTAAATGACAGTGGGTGGTCAACGTCACGCCCCAGCCGTTTTACCCCCGGGAAAGAGCATCAGTTTTCATTTACAGGACGCTGGGTGCACCTCGGGGCCGGTCTGGACGGGTGTGGGGAAAAGAAATGTTCTTGCCCCCACTACGCTTAGAACCCCGTTCCGTTCAGCTGAGTGTTAATAGCCCTGTGTAACAGCGCCATCTGTGTGGACTTGGAAAAAACACCTACGTTAGTGGAAGATGTTAAATATCGTACCTAGAAATAAATATGTGATGAATCTAAGTTGGTTCATCCAGGTACCTTGCTATGTATTCACGGTATCAAGACACTTTTGGAATAAAAATTCTAGTTCGTACGGAAGTACACACATATTTTATGGCGCGTTTAGCGTGCCATAAGGCTGTTTAAGATGTCTTGTACGCGCATGTGTGCAAGGAGCATGTGTGATGGTCCAACTGAATAACCCTGACAAGAACTCCCGTGCTGCTTGAAACTAACTGAATCCGCCTGTCTTTTCCAGCAGACGCTGGGAAACGCCTGTATTCAGATGTCAAGCGACACACGGGTTAAGGGTCCAAACAAAACACCGCCACTGTACATCCCCACTGTCCATCTCTTGATAGTTGTGGGACTTCGGAAGGAAATACCGCTTGTCTGCTAATTAAAAGCGTTCGTGGAAAGATCCTGTATCGGAAAACGTTTCAGCGTTAGGCTCAACGGACTGAATTAACTGCATGGCTGACTGCTCCCCATACGCAACTACTGACTCACTGAAATGCTTTCTGTTTGTGACATCCATTAGCTAAGACACTGACTGTGTTACTCAGCTACTGACGTATTGATTTGGCGTCTCTCACACAGACAGACTCAAGACACTAACGCGCTGTTATCTAGGTACTGTTACTCATTTATCTATTCCATTAATAACGAATTAACTCAATAGAGCAGAGTCCTTCTTGAGAAGCTAACGGGGCCTCGACTAGGAGAGAAATTCCCGGCATTTTATGGAACCACAAGATCCATTACCGCATTCACAACAGCCGGCGACTTGTTCGTATCCTAAGCCAGATCAGTCCAATCCAGTCCATGCCTCTCCATGCTATTGCTTGAAGATCCATTTTAATATTATCTCCCATCTAAGCCTAGGTCTTTCAAGCGGTCTCTTTCCCTCATATTTCCCCACAAAGATCCTGTAAACACGTCTCATCTCCCCATATGTGCTACATTCAAGTAATTATTTTATAACGAATTTCGATTTATCGCCGTTTTATTAAAGATTCTTCGTCGGTTCTGGTTTGAGTCCAATAAATACAGGTGCAGAGACCGAGTTTTGAAGCCTTGGCAATGACAAAATAATCTGTTAGCTGCCGCCTCTCTTTCCGTTTGTCAGCGTGTAACAACTCGAGAAAAACTAAACGGATTTTCATGAAACTCAGTAGTGGGGAGAGTTACTGAAATTGTTTACCCTTCCAAAGTTTGGTAAAACGGAAAAATGAAAAAAAAAAGGAAAGTTTACGTGAACACCTGCATGTGGTCCTGCGCACATCTCAGCTTAAATCTCCAAATATCTATCAGATCTGCAAATATTCCAACAAAATGCCGTAGAGGAAACTTCGTTACAGTTTTTATAATCCTTCGGTTTTCGAGATAATTAAATAAAAGAGCTTTTATTCTATATCACGCCATTTAAATGGATCAAAGTTCGCCTTTCCTTTCTCCCCAAGTATTTAGCGAATCTGCCAGCAATATATAGGCCTCCTTTCCTTACCACTGAGTACGTAACTTATCTGCCAGCAGTATATAGGCCTCCTTTCCTTACCACTGTCGGTAACTAATCTGTCAGCAATATATAGGCCTCCTTTCCTTACCACTGAGTACGTAACTTATCTGCCAGCAGTATATAGGCCTCCTTTCCTTACCACTGTCGGTAACTAATCTGTCAGCAATATGTAGGCCTCCTTTCCTTACCACTGTATGTAACTAATCTGTCAGCAATATATAGGCCTCCTTTCCTTACCACTGAGTATGTAACTTATCTGCCAGCAATATATAGGCCTCCTTTCCTTACCACTGTCGGTAACTAATCTGTCAGCAATAGGTAGGCCTCCTTTCCTTACCACTGTGTATGCAAGTAATTTGTCAGCGATATATAGGCCTCCTTTCCTTACCAGTGTGTACGTAACTAATCTGCCAGCAATGGATCCTATAGGCCATCCTTTTCCTCGGCTGTTGCTAGGCGCAGGCTGTACTTACTCCTTTGTCTCACGAAAATTATTTCTTCTCCCCTCGCCCTCCGACAAGTCCAGCAGTCGGTGTCCGAATGAGATACATTTTTATGCAAATATGACTTTTTTCTCCCACACGCAGGCTCTTACAACACAGCTGCGGCTTAAGGTGACAGATCATATTTTGGTGCCCCACAGGACAAAGTTTTAATGGCGTCAGAATTATAGCAAAGCAAAGAGGGCTTTGAACTTAGAAAGACGGCTTTCTGTTCACCGCAAACGAAACCTGACTTCGATGTCGACGTTGGGAATGATGATAATGAGGATGTTTTATGCTCATATGCTATGAGTAATTAAACAGTTCAATATTATTTTTTGTAGAGGTAAAACGTCAGCTTGGTCGATGTCCATTCGAGGTTCAAATTGATGGCTTTTGCCCCAAAAATAGGAGTATGAATTGGTATTCCTAGTGATATTCTGGCTGTTTTTCTGGTTGATATATCAGCCGAAGCGCTAACTGTTAAGCCAAGACGTTCCATTATAAATCAGGACGTCGATTTGTTGACAACGAACCTGGAATGTAACCGGTGATATTCAGCTTTCAACAAGTTATGTTGATCCCTCTGTTTATTGTTTACAAAGAAGCAATATTTTCCTCTCAGGGTTGTAATATTTCATATAAATTTATTGTTACCGCTGCAGAGTTAATTTCCCTAACGGCCACAAATCCTAATGAATTGTCCGCAGGTTGTCACACTGTACATGTTAATATCTCTCCAAGTTCGGTGTGGCGAGGGATTATGGCTTGTGGGCGGAGTAAGAAAACAACGGGAGACTGGGGAACCAGATGGCTGTGTCGATGATGACATACCATAACCCCCAGTCGCCGGTAATATTCCTCTTTCTTCTTATTCAGGAGGTCTGGGTTCGGATCATTCTGTGGATGTTACATACTTTTTTGCTTTCTGCAGTTTTCCATCGTGAGTGACAGTCAGTGTTTGGTTTCTGTTGATTTAGAACTAAACTGCCCTATGTTGTTCATGGGTGTCTTCGTTTTCAGTTGTGTGATTGTTCACTGAGGGAAATTTTGTATTAAGAACTTAGTGTTTCCTCCCTGCGGTGGGCTTCTGGCGTCATCGTATGCATTCTGTTTGTAGTCCACTTGACGACGACATTATTAAGTCTGACTATATTGTATCGGATGGTTTGGTGGTAATGATTTCGAAATAACGTGTACTGAGGTGAACTTGGGTCTAATTTGAGGTAGACTGACTGTACATATAATAACATTCACGAAGTAAGATGTTCCCATCCAAGGGTGTACAAATTCAGCATGTTCGAAAATTCTTTTCCTAGCTTACGGAAGACACACTGGTTTCCATTACAAATAACAATGAGTTAATGGTGTTAACGGTGATAGTTGGCGTTTATTGTCATAATAATGCGAAACACATGAAAAGTCTGTGGGAAAAGTGAAGACATTCTTACTCCTAAAACGTGTGGGGGATGTAGCTGCTAATGATTTTAAAAGGGTTGAGGGTTTAAATAATAAATTTACCTTTACTTCTTCGTGAATGTAGTCAATTTATTAAACCAACTAAATGCTCACTGCCGTTCATATATGAACGTTTCATATAGGCTTACCGCTCCGATATGTTCCGGTGCCAATGCGCCATCTTCAGGGAGCATGTGATGCCAAGTTTAAAACAACTGTCAGTAAACAGGCCTCTGTTTTATACGGTTCCACATTTCCGTAGGCTGCGTTGGTGAAAACACTGCCGTGTAAAATATAGAAGTTATATTATTTTAAAATACATGTATTTAAAACACTAAAATATGATTGAAATGTTTCTTACAAGTTGAAAGTGTTTTTAACAGATTACAGTTATGTCGTAGTTAGTGGAACTCTTAGTACTGTGCCATTATATGTTGATTTCGGTCCAAAGTGGGTCGGTTCCACGCTGCGTGGTGTCGTGTATCGGATCTACCAGCCACGGTTTGACTTTGTTCAAATACCATACTTCTGAGGATTCTGCCGCGTTGGTATTTATTATAGTGATAAAGAACTGACAAATTTGGTGTTACGACTACATTAAAAATCGAAAAAAAAAATGCAGATTTTAAATATACTGCCGTATCACTTGTGTGAACGTCCACTGGAATGTATCGCCTAACATAAATTTATAGAGCAAATTATATTTTGGTCCTGCTTTGCCTCTCCTGGTTGCTGATATGCAAGAATGAATTAGGAGACTATTTTCTGAATCCATTTTTTCTTATTTTACCTTTCCTGTAACTTTTTGAAGGGTTTTTGTCATATGATTTTTCTTCTTCTGTTCGACTCATTGTCTTTCTACTGTTCCATGTAATATTTAGAGCTTATAACCGGCCCTCTTTCTATCCAGGCTGCGCTTCCGTTTCTCTTCGCAAGTTTCTACTTTTGCCACAGCATCGTTTAGTGCTCACTATGCAAGTTCTCATTTCGAACAAAACTCAGCGTTTTGGGGATTTTGTCTGTTTTAGCGAGGTTCCGGACGTACTTAAGTTGCTCTACCCGTTCCAAAGTTTTAACCTAAGGACGGAAACACCCATTTCCGAAGCTCTGTGTTCCTCGAGAGTACCCGCAACGGACAAATAGATAAACCCAGCGCTACCACTGTCAGAACGCTTTGAAATTTATTATTAACGATGAGAGTTAAACCATTCGTGTACGCTTTCCGCTCACATTTATCCGGCTGTGAGCCGAGAGATATAAAGTAAGAACAAATGACCATCCACAGACGCAGTCAATTAGAAATGGAGTAGCCCTGTCATTCAGCTACTAAATTATAAGTTTCTTTCGGATATTAAAGGAAAATTATGGCACACCGACAAGCCACGCGCACAAATTAGCCTGCCCCCCCGTTCCCACTTATAAAACAAGGCATTCACTGCCATTCAGTTACGTCTAAAAGTGGATGACTTGTGCGTGGTTTGTAGACTTTGTTTGACGACAAGTGGAGAAGTCTTCTGTTATAAAGTGACTATAGATTTCAGCATTGATTAATTGTAACGTGAAGGAAGTAATTTCTAGTGCGTGCTGGTAAAGTTCTGAAAGTCGCCTCTACACGTGGGGTGAATAAAGGAAACTGCTCAAATGAAGGTTGTGTATTCGCCTGTATGACGGGCGTGTCGTAATCTGAGTGGGGTGCCCAGACCAAACATTATCGGGAGATTTTGGTCTTTATCGATATCTGTCCACTAAACTTGCTTTTCAGAAATTGGGAACAGGTCTGTAACTTGGCACATGGTATGGAATATAAGTCTGGATACAATTAACTAGCTCCTTGGAGCAGAGGCCTTCTTGAGAAGCTAAGTTTTTCAGCTAGTCAGACAACTCCCCGCATTTTATGGAACCCGGATGTTCATTGCCGCATTCACAACAGCCCGCCACCTGTCCTTATCCTGAGTTAGCTGAATCCAGTCTATGCCCCATCCCACTTCTTGAAGATCCATTTTAATATTATCCTCCCATCTACGCCTGGGTTTCTCATGTGGTCGCCTTCCCTCAGGTCTCCGTACCAAAATCATGTATGCACCTCTCTTTTCCGCCATACGTGCTACATGCCCCGCCCATCTCATTCTTAGTCTCGATACGTTTATGAATTTTATTTTTGTGTACTTTGTATGTTAACGAAATGTAAAGTTGGAATATACTAACGTCAGAAATAACCAGTCATGTGGCAGGTCGGCTAACAAGTGGTCACAGTGCATTTGGCTTCCGCCATATGACGTTTAAATGAACGTAGGAGTGAATGGAAATAGCTAAAAACCATTGAAATGTAAGGGACTTCCGATAAAAGGAAACATCACAGAGAAGTACTACAGAAATATAAAGATCAACAAAAATATGTCTAAAATAACTCGATGGAGCAGAATTCTTTTGAGAAGCTAAAAAATCTCAAGTACAAATCGAAATATCGCGGGAGATTTTATTCGGCAACTGGCAGTAATGGTTAATTTCCATGCGCTAAAACTGCCTTTTCTTTGGTTTTCGTTTTCATTGGCAGGGTATCCTCGAGGTACAAAAATTGTTATAGGGGTTCCGTCATGGAAAAAATGTTGGGAAACACTGAACTATACAGTTGTACAGTTGGCGGAGTACAGTCATGTTCACCTTGAAGTCGCCTATTTATAATTTTGTTGCGTCTATTTGTCTGTCATTTCAGTGCTGTTCACCCGAGTCATGCCCGATATGAGCCTGAGGCAGAAGTTACGCTTTTACCGAACTGTTCTGACCTACATTCAAATTATCTGTCATTTCCAACTTTAAGGCAGACGAAAGTAAAAAGCAGTTTTGAAAAAGAGTACAGCGGGTTGCTAGTAGCTGCGACGACTAAATGTGGCCAGGGTCCGGTTGTATTGTCAGTAATTATGAGAATAGCATGATGATAATGACGACGTTGGTATAGCGAAGATGACTCTGATGATAATATTGGTGATTATGGGCATTGTTGTGCAGATGATTTTGTTGATAGTTGTTGTACAGGTGAAAATGACGGTAGTGATGGTACTGATATGTCGATGATGTTAGAGCAGTGGTGACAACGGTCGTAATGACTATAGAATGGGGTGTTGATGATTATTGTGTTGTTGGTGATTGCTGGTAAACACAAAAGCCCTTTCCGTATCATTCACACTTTGGGCTTTGCTTTCCCCTGTTTAAAAAAAACGCTCCAGAGACAGTATCTGTTCCCATCCTCAGGCAAAAGAATAAGGTGAACACCTATTTGGGGCCGATCGGGTATGTGCTTAGAGCACGGATGGACAGACAGACAGACAGACAGACAGACAGACAGACAGACACTTGTTGCTTTTGTCTATATAGCGTCTGTGATGCCTTGTGCCAGATTTGTATCAGCGATACCATTAAATAGCAGTGCCGCCTGATAAAACTGTTCCAGACCGCCTGATGAGCTTCGTGAGATACCAGCTGCTGCACATTATGCACAGCCCTTCAGTTCTTAGCTCGTGTGTGGTATTGAGAGAGACACGAACTGCGCTCCTTTTCTTTATGAAACAATTTATTATACTGGCTTCATGTTACCTGCGTCATGGTTCAAAATAATCAATAAGATAACGCAACGTTTGTGTTTTCTTGAAGCTTTTATTTTTGTTTCCTTAACCATACTTTTCGGTGTTTGGGATATTTACATAAAATAGGGACGAGAATGTATTTTACGAAAAGGAATTATGGCTTGGAGAAAATTAAACAGTTGTTCTGGTCTGGTGTCTTGATCTGCGTTTCGAAATGCGTATGTTTCTAAAAAATTAGTGACTGTGCAAGACAGTGGCCCAGAAAAATAGTGTACGTCGTAACATATGGAATAAACTTGCTGGGAGAATGCTGAATTATTGTCCGGCTGCAGGTGTTAATGCAGGTGGAACTTACAGTCACCGGTGACAGGCAGTATATTGGCAGGTGACATTCCTGCTACACAGCAAAACGACGGAAAAGAAAACTCCATACCTGTCATCTTCATACACTGCACCATACATACATGGATGTTTCTTCATGATCGGCACTTGTGCAAAGTGGAGTAACGTTGCCTCGTGCTCCGATTGTGGCCCTGTAAGCGCCCAGTATGTGTAACGGTGGAAGAGGGGACACGCCCATGCTCTTAAGGCGCAGCATGTGGGCCGAACACTCATCGGGGGGCGTCTTAAGAGGCCTTGTTGTTATTTGTACCATGGCCACTAAGATCACCTCACTACGCCCCTGATCGTATAGACGAGAAAATTGAAATAAAAACCTGCCATAGTTTTCGTTGTCATAGAAACACGTACATATTTTAACCTGAAGTGACGTGGACGTACACCAAGTGGCCATTCTTACAGGTGCATTAATAACTGACCGAATGCGCTGTTTTAAATAAAATGTTAACTGTGTATAGTATGTTTGGGGGCCGTGAGTCTTGGTTCGTACTGACAAGGTGGGTTCGGCTGCAGCACGTAGAAAGGTGAAATAAAATTATATCTGTTGCCCATATTATTTGATGTTTCTTCAGAAATTTCCATATGCTGTAGCAGAATTCAGTAGAAGACGTAATCTTATTAGCACTTAAAGTACCGTGGTAAATATATGAACCACGTGCTTAGATATGAAAAAGACGGGCAATGTTCGTATAACGTGACATTGATGCGCATTCGCGCAAATATTGTTGCCTTGAAAGAACAATAAATATTACACATTCTGAGTGTGTGTCTGTAGCCTTAGTTACCTGGCATGCAAACCGCATGCTCCGTGTTATATTGTCATCTGCGGCCTCTCCGGGTCTACAGCATTTTTTCACATTACCTCGTAAATGGCACGTTTTTCGGAAAACGTTGTTGAATATAAAATGTGTGATTTGATTTTCTCTACAACTATTTTCTGAAACATTTCTCATTCTAAGAAGAATTAAGCGACATGTTATCATAATATATATAGGCCTTCATGTAAAGTACCCGTTATTTTTGTCAGACTTTAATGAAACTTGAAATTTCGCAACATATTTTTCGAAAAATACTCAGATATAAAATTTAACGAAAATCGTTCCAGTGTGAGCTGAGTTGTTCAATGCGGAAGGACGTGTGTACACACTGAGGATGACGCATGTTAGCGTCGAAACAAATGTGGTTAAGCGCAAGGCACTGGACCGGAATAATATTGTACATTGTGATTTTTTTGACGCAGAAATACTGGCCTTGGATTATCGAGAGAACAGTTTAATCGTTCTGTTGCCAGACTGCTAAATTGTGCTGCCTTGCTTCGTGTCTTCCGGCACTTCCCAGATTCACTGAACTTCAGGCGCCGGCAGGCTTATCACCATTGTCACAAAGGATTGCGCTTGGATCCTGACCTTAGCTAAACACATGTTTGCTTTTCGCAACAGAATTTGCTAATAAACATTTTAATAGTAGGATAGGGGGTCCAAAATAGCCCACGCTGGGATCTCTGTCAAAGTGTATGTAGTTAGGTTGTTTTTTTGATAGAAATCCTGTGATGGATCAACAGAAGAAAGAAGAGACTGTTTCAGAATTAGTAATGAATTGAAGCAGGTCAACTGCCTAATCCGTCAGGGAAGAGTAAGTGGATGTCAGATGAAGATTCAAGTCGTCTGGGATGTGACGCCGTAGCAACTGGTACATAGTAACTCATCTTGGAATGATTGACCCTGAAGATGAGGGCACTACAATCCCTCGATCTGTCGGTAACTGTTTACAAGTCGACACAGCGTGATGTCTCGGATGACTTGAGCAAGGATCTTGCAAGACATCAAACGTCACAGATGCAGCCAAAACAGGCCACCTCTTTACAACTGTGCGATATTTAAAAGCGCGATAAGTAAGATTCGAAAAGCGGTCTTACTGTCTCATGACACCGTGTAGTCTGGTAGGCTGTTACCATTACTTTGGAGGGATATACAACCTACATCGTCAGGGTAGGAGTCGTCTGGGTTATGGCTCCGTGGAAACTGGTGGGCAGATACCAACATTTGGGAGGGACATAACTGCACCCATCTTCATGGTAGAAGTTACATAATGAAGACTAACGTTATGTGCCGTGCCGTGTTGAGCATTAATTGTCTACAGTCATAACTTTTCAGCACCTCTTACCAACATTCTGGCTTTTTGCGCTGATAAACGCCAGTCACGACACTTTTACACTTAACAATTAAATTACAGTTCTTTTCTCTCCGCTGTAATGTAATATGATAGTTCAGCACCGTGACAAGTTATAATGGTCAGAAAAGAATGCAGCATTAGAGGAGTAAGTGACGTTTGCATAACAGGTTAACCAAAGCCTGTAATCTTTCTATAACAATAAGCACACTGGGTTTCAGTGATGGTAGTTTTCCTTTAACCGAGGTCCGGTAAGGTAGGTAATTGATACCTGTTAGGTTTTGAAGTTAAGGTAGGCGTGTCTGCTGTTATAAGGTTCCCTAAAACAAACAATGGACGTTCTCAGAGCCGTTGTAACCTGTCAGCATTTGGCGTATTGATGCCTTTGTACCGTCATTGAGCCGTGAAGTGAAAAAAAAAAGAATCGTTTCAGATTCGCCTAAATAACACTTAAAAATACATTTCTGTGATAATAGTTAAAGCACTGACTCAATGAAAAAGGCTACTCTTTCGGAAAAGAATGGCTGCTTGTTGTAGGAGTTATGCGTAACAAAATAAATGGCATTTCCAGGCTAAAAAGCTGGACCCTGATCCCGTTTTTGAAGAAGTAAACTCAGAGGGACGATGTTTGTGTAATTGAGGAAACCCTGTATTAATAGCATAAATGTATCTTTCCAAAACGTGGAAAATTTCAAATATTTTGGAACTTTAATGTGTTATTAAATTCACATAAGCTGTTTAAAATGAAAGTTAACCTCCGTGATTTCAGGCTTCCGCCGCGATGTTTATGAGATCTGCGCTCTTCTGGAGTGTTACGCAGCGTCGGGTGGTAATCATTTACCGAGGTTTCGAGAAAGACGTATCCGTCCCATCTTCAAGGGTCAAGAAGTCCCATGCTTCATGGGACGCCTTGACCCTTGAAGATGGTGCCGATACGTTGTCCCGAAACGTCGGTAAAGGATTACCACTCGATGCTGCGTAACATCCCAGAAGATCAGATCTCATCGAATGTTAACCTCAGTTACTTGCAAAGACCCAGTGCGTACCGGACAGTAAACACACGCCGTCTCGGTTGTAACAGCCAGGGAGTTACTGCTGTATGGGGAAATAATCGTTGTTTGTTCTAAAATTCAGAACACACAAATGCAGTCTGTGAGTAGAGTGCAGGATTTTTTAATGTTAAACCCGGTGGCACAGAAGTAGGCACTGGGTTTCAAGAGGTTAAGGAAGACATGAAGAGCAGATCAGTTTCGAGTGACGGCTGCTAGGCATCACTTGCGTCGTCACTGTCCTCTAGTGTTCGGCCTTTTGAAAATAACTGCGATGGCGCGAGGCACGACTTGCTACTTACCTGTCAGTGCGACCCACGCGACCACTCGGTTGTCACTGTCAACATTCCACATGCGTTTAGAAAGAGGAAAGAAAGACATTCCTGCCTACGTGTAAGGGAATGAAAACACACGCAGTTCCGAGCGGATCTCAAAGCCAGCTACTTCTGTAGCATCCTTTTCTAGTTCTGCATATGTATTATGGTGAAGTTCTCCTTGTGCGTAACATGAAGGCATTGGAGGCATAGTTCCACTTATTCTTAACCTCGGCACTAGATTGAGGTGAAAGGTCAGCTTCAGGCCTCGGCCGCTTTAGCTCCCAGGAAAGACCACCCGGCACCCTTTGAATAGGAGGCTGGGTGGTCCCGACCGTGAGTGTAGTCCGTTGTATCGCCTACGCTGTCACGGTTCTTTTCTACACATTTGTTAGCATAATTATTGTTGTTTTAGTCTGCTTTCACGGAGAACTTATTCTGTACATGAGTGCAGGTTATGTGTAGGGTAACTAATTTGTCAGATATAACCTCAAAACACTACGTCGTCGCTGTATTTCTAACTCTTGAATTTCAAACACTGTTCAGTTTATAATGCTCAGGTATGTTTATGATAGTTCTTCCTACCAAATTTCACTTGCCTCTTTCCATTTGTCATCGTCATCAGATCAGAAACTAAAGAAAATATTTGCGTGGCCGACGTTTTTACAGTTTTATAAGGGAAGTTGCATATTTTTCAAGGTATATTACCATTTTAGGACTAAGGACGATCCCGCCTCAAAATTTCCCAGTTCCGCCGTGTCATTACTGATTACAGGAAAATGAATGATATGAAGTCACTATGTCTTAATGCACGTATAAAGTTCCGTAAAAACTGTCAGCCAGTTGGCAACTGACGAGTAAAAAGGGGGTAGGAACCATATACGCACATACACACACACACATGCACGCATGCACATAAATCGTGTTGATCTCGAAACTTTATTTCTTTACTTTTAGTAAATAAAGTAGAAAAAGAACAGGCCGGTCCATTTTGTAGTTTTGTACTGAAACCGGCTGGGATCTGCGTGAGTTTCAGTTGCGCTGTGCAGCGTGTGACAAGGGATATAGGAAACGTACGTACCTACATGCAATTGGAAGGGCCCAACGAAGACGGCAACGTGTATAGGCCTAATGAAATGACATTAAAATAACAGGGTGTGAAAAAATTGAGGGATGAATAACCAAAGAATGTGTAAGAAGGGTAATTTCACCCGTAGAACAGACCATGAAGACCCAGAGGGGGAGTAGAGGTATAGCTCTACCCTTTCCTTAACCTCGGCGCTAGGTGGGGGTGAGTGGACAACGCAAGAAACTGGCTGCTTTACCCGCAGAAGGCAGACCCGGTACCCATTGCGTATGACGCTGTTGGCCGCTGGGCCCCAGGCCTAGTCTGGACGAGTGCGGGAAATCTCGCCCCCACCGGGATTAGATCCCCGGACCGTCCAGCCAATAGCGAGTCGCTATACCGTCTGCGCTATCCCGGCCTACGTAAGACTGATACGATAGGATAAAAATAGGAAAAAGTAAGGAAGAATGACGCGTTGAATGAATGTAGTAGAAGAAGAAGTAAAGAAACAGTTGATGAGAGCAGGCGAGAAAAGAACGGGGAAAAGTACATAAGGGAATGAAGGAAAGAAAATGAAGGCGACAGGAAGCTATTAAAGACGTTAACAGGGCAAAGGAAGGATAGAAAATGCAAGAAATAAAGCGTGGACATATGAGAGATGCATTTAAAGCTAAAAGAGTGGGTAAGTAGGTTACAGTATGAAACAAAAGAAACAGATGAATATGAATCGGTGTATATACTATACAAAAGCGATAACTGCGTCGTGATTGGATCCACTTGCTTACTCGAATGCTTCTAACGGCAAATGAAACGGAGACTAATTTTGTGCTTTGATGTGGAGGGGAAAGCCAGAGAAAATCCTGAGAATTAAGAAAACTGTCAAAATTACAGTGCTGATGTTGTGTCAAGCCTGATGTTTTTGTGACAGACTGTAAGTAGTAAATACGTGTACTACAAGGAATTATTAACAACTGACGGTTAACTGAGTTATATAACGATTCATTTGTAGTTAGTGGTGAAGGGCCCCGCAGCAGACGCTACGGACGCACTGCAGCCATGAGGCTTATTGTGCAACCCTATGATGAAGATGATTATTATTTGTTGTCCTTTTCCTAGTAATGGAGAACCGGTGGAATGAAATTGACAGGGGAAAACCGAAGAACTCGGGGGAAAAACCTGTCCCAGTGCCACTTTGTCCACCACAAATCCCACATGGACTGACCCGGGATCGAACCCGGGCCTCCGCGATGGGAGGCCGGCGGCTAACCGCCTGAGCCATGGCACGGCCTTTTGTAGTTAGTATATGCAAGCTTCTACAGGGAGTGGAGGAGCCGGAGTGTGCGCATTGGAACTTGTTGCTGTGTGACATTTCACAGGTACAGGCAGAGAGGCAGAGCCTTGTGGCTGCCTGTAAGGCACGTTTGTGTCTGTCTCTCCATCTGTAGAAAGACCCGCCCAAAACCACATGTTGCTATGTTTCTTCTTCCATCACGACTTTTATTACCTAGATGATGTTTTTATGGAATTGTTCGAATGCGCGTTAGAATAGTATATTTTCTGAAATGTTAATTAGATAGACAGCACGTCCACTGAGTTAAAGCATTTCGGATGGTCACACCGATGTTCGCTTTCGATGCCGAAATATTTGGTGGATGGCGAAACTGCAAATGTGGATTACGTGATAAGGAAACATTTGTAGGAAGCAGACATGCCGTAGACCATCCGGAATATGGTTGTCTTGCTTGTCTTTGTCACAATACATAAATAATTCCAGGGAGCAGAGTCCTTCTTGAGAAGCTATTCAGGAGATTCCCCACATTTTCTGGGACCCGAAAGTTCATTAGTGTGTTCACAAGTGCCTGATATTTCTTCCTGCTCTGAACCGGATTAATCCAGTCCAGTTCCTCCCAGCCTAGGTCTCTGATACTCTGCGGGCAGAGCGTGGGATTTCTGATGTTAAACTTGGTGGTGCATAAAGGTACATAAAGTAACCACCAAGGTTAACATTCATGAATTGTACATTCTACCCACAGACTGCATTTATATGAATTTTATGGATCTCAGAACAAAGAGCGATTATTGTGCTTTATAGTGTTATGCCGTAGATTGTTGTAATCGAGGCAGATTGTGTTCACTGCGCGCTATGAACTGAACCTTTAAACACATTTCAGGTTAATTTACGTCTTTGAAGGGTTCAATACCACAAAGTTTATTGTCACGATTATTATTGATTCTATTATTATTATTATTATTAGTATTATTATTATTTAGGGCGATGATTTGAAATTTATTGTATCGGACCGACATCCAGCAGCATGGCCCTCGCACTGAATTCCATTAGTATGGCCTATTCCATTGGCTTAGAAGTTATTAAGAAGATACTGAGTCCAAGCAAATCCAAGCGGACAGAAATGCCTGTCGCTCTAGGATGGCTAAGTTAGCGTCCAGCACAACACAAATATCCACGCGGACAGAAATGCCTGTCGCTCTAGGATGGCTAAGTTAGTGTCCAACACAATACAAATACCCACGCGGACAGAAATGCCTGTCGCTCTAGGATGGCTAAGTTAGCGTCCAACACAACACAAATATCCACGCGGACAGAAATGCCTGTCGCTTCAGGAAACTGTCTTAACGTCAGCTTCATGTAAAACACCAATATTCACTGTGTCTGTTTCTCCGGTTATTCCAGGAGGCTGTCTTGTGTACGTCATAATAAGCTCCCTTTAAATCCCGATTCTGTTAGTGGCAGCAACTTGTTCCTGGTGTCCAAAAGTGTTTATCAAAGCAATACATGTAGTCATTTTTAAGGAAAAAGAGATCATGGGGGTAAAATGATATGAGATTACGTCACTCTGCTTAACTGATAGAGCAATTAAGCGCATGTAAACAGTTGGTACCTAGTTCAATCATGTAAAAAACAAATTTAAGTCCTTCCAACCTCTTCTTGACAGTCTTTCTACTTTCCATTCTCTTAATCATTGTTGATTACTCTAAGGATAAATTAGTTTTTGGAGCCTGAAGTTCCTGTAAATAATACTTAAATTTGAGTTTGTACCTCATAAAGTATACTCTTTGTTCCCAGTACAAATACAACCGGTTACATTTTGATAACAAGACAGGCGATATACCTATAACGGAACATTGAGGTGCTTTCGCATAACGATTGTTGCCGTGGAGAAGCAATAAATATTAAACGGTATGGGTAAGTATGTGTCCGTAGTGTAGCCTCAGTCATATCCGGCATGTAAATCGCGTCTTTCTTGCGCCGTATGATATCGTAATTTGTGGCCTGTCTTGGCTCTACCATATTTTTCCACATTATCTCATAAACTGCAAGATTTTCGAAAAAAAAAAATATTGAACATAAAATATGTTTTGATTTTCTCTACAGCTTTTGTCTGAAAAACATTTTTTATTCTAAGAAGAATCCAGCGAGATCATATAGCCTACGTACATTTGTCTCCATGTAAAGTACTGTTTAGCTTGTCATATTTTAACGAAATTTGTATCTTTTCAACAGATTTTCGAAAAATCGTAAAATATCAAATTTCATGAAAATCCGTCCAGTGGCAGCCGCGTTGTTTCATGCGGACGGATGGATAGACAGACAGACTGACTGACTGACTGACTGACAAGACAGATGGACGGACTGACAGACATGACAGAGCTAAGAGTCGCTTTTCGTAGTTTTGTGAACGCACCTAAACACACTTATCCTCGTTACTGAAGCACAACGTAATGCTTCTCCAGAAGAAGCCTCGCTGTTCGGACACTTGCTGTTTAAGTGATTAAATTAAAAATGGCCGGTTAGGCGGAACTTGTAGAACGTTTGGAAGAGATCAGTGAGCGCGAGGTAGGAGGTTGATATTGAAATGCATTTACGAGAAATTATGTGTGAGACTGTGAACTGGTTCGAATTATCCGCGGGCGGGCGGGCGGGCTTCGTCTGTGAGCACTGTGTCTTGCTTGCGACGTCCGTGTCTTGGAACTTCTTTGTTAGCTGATAGGCTGAGCGCAGTGAAGGTCCTGAACCACAGAGTGAGTGAGATATGTGGTTAATTAGTCACGGTGTCATTGCAGACATATGAACAAGGGGTTTAGTATGCTGTAACGCGGGGAAAACATTGATTGAACCCCATTTCGTAACACGAGTGTCTCAGTCTCAGAACTTGTCTCATGCCTTCTGTTATTTCGTAAGGTCGTGGTGATGCCAGAAAATCACAGTTCCACAAGAATGTGGGAAATTAGACACAACATAGGGCATAATTGGGAAAGATAGGCATTCAGACGTAGACAATGCCAAGGCGGAAGGGCGGACAGACGTGTGTAATGAGAGGGGAGTAGTCTCTCGGAACGTAGCGTCAGTCCCCAGCCGTATTTGGGCTGCATGCCCCCGGGCTGTACAAGGGCGCTGCCCACACACTGTCAAACAGGTGAATGCAGTCCAGTGTAACTACTGTCTGTCCCCATAACATGGGTCTTTACCACATGGTTTATCCACTTCAGTTGCGGATGTATGGCGACGTCTGTGTGTACTTTGTAGTCCGCTAACTAATTCAAAACAGCTTGGCCGACTATTATGAAATATATGTAGGTGTTTCAGTTAAACACATCTTCGCCAACAGATTTCTAAATAATTTATACTAAAGGACCCAATCGATGATGATGATGATGGTGGTGGTGGTGGTGGTGTTGGCGATGATGACAGGTTCGCGTCGAATGCCCCTCGTGAAGGCATACCTGTGAAACTCAAAAATGGGTTGCGGGCCAAATTCTAATTCCAGCTGGACACTTTGGGCAGCAACATGCCATGTTTCCTCCTCAGAGTAGAAAAACGCAAGAACGTACAATACGCCTTTTATTTAACTTTGCGGGATTTTTTCAGTGCATTGTGCAATAAAATAATGAGTTCGTATTTTTGGAAAGTTACTTGAATGCTGACTGACAGAGCGAATATCTTACGTTTGCTTTTTTTTTTTATAAATTTATTGAGCCGTGAGTTTTACAGTCACAAGTGCTGAGTGTTGAAACTGAACATTTTTACAATTACTAAGTGGTTTTAGATTATAAGTGAGTGAGAAATTGTGATAACTAACAGGAAAGATCCATTTATGATAATTTACAATGAATACTAGTAAATAAAACATTTAATTCTATCGCTCGACACAGACTTAATGTTTGTTGCCTGTAGCGCCGTCTTGCTACTTCTGCGATGATACTTGGCACCGTTCGGTATTCCGCAGGAGTATTTGTCTTTGTGTTCCGAAAATACAATAAAACTTAACGATTAACAAAACTGAGCGGGCCACATTGCAAAGCCCTGCGGGCCGCGTGTTTTACAGGTATGTGAAAAGGTCAATTTAGAATGTGGCAACCGGCAGACATGAGCTATCAACTACCTGATGTCTGTTGGAAAGGCACACATCCTGAACGCCGTGAGTTCACGGCCTGGCACAGCAGTAATAAATTTGCCTTGCATATGTAGGTACCCGGTTTGAATGTCGTTCAGGGGCTGGTTACTGGGCAGGTTTTCTGATACTCCTATAGTAAGTTAAAATCATGGATAGTGACTCTGTAAAGGCCCTTAAAATTCATTACCAAACATGAACGTACTTTCGTTCGCATAATGTTCCTTGTGATTTCACATTACACGACAGATAACATTACAGTAGGCACAGTATTATAACGGTGCATAAATTTTATGAAAATTTAAGAGCCGCCTCAAAATTCTAGGCGCCAGAATGGTGACATGAAGCAAGTTCCATACTGAGGGCCCACAAATATTAGGCGCCGCCGTACACTATTTAGTCGTCACGGTAACATGGCGCCTGGGATTTTTGTATCCCAGCAGTACTAAACCCTTTAAATCCCACTAGTTCCTTATGTATTAGTCACGTTTAATATTAAAAATTATATATTCTGCCATCTGCCCCACAAATTTTATTTATGTGTTTTGTATAGTTCTAAGAACAACATTAACTGGCTGGTTTTGTAACCTAGACGGAGGGTGTTTACTGCGCAGTACGAATTGCATCTCTAGATATAATTTACGCTAATGTTAGTATTTGAAGGGTTAAATGAGAATACGTATAATGCAGAAGAAACAGTTTAATGCAGACGGCACTATTAAATGTAGGACGACGGGATGCATCAGTTAAAGAATACAATAGAGTTAAGTGACCTCTGAACAAACCAGATACAGTGAAGACCTTCCTGTACCGACTTACCTGTCCTGCTGACAACAAAGAACTGGCGAGCCTGTTATTTCGACAGACAAGGAAGCTGATTGTTTGTGATGTTTGTAGAATGGACAGTAGGCAGCGGAATATGTGTGTGAAGGATAACAGTGAATATGAGAGCGACGGGAACATTAAATTGTAACAAAACAAGTACAGAGTCGGTTCAAAGGAGCAGACAAATCGATATATGGATTTCTCTGAGAACACTTGTTGAAAAGAAGTACTGAGTCCGGCCATCTGTCAGGTGTCTAGAGAAGACCTGTGACAGGAACTTCATGTAAGCACATATTAAACCGGTTGATTGATTTAGGTCTTTAAAATACGGTGGTAACAATATGTTCCGCCCTTCTGAGCTTTAAGAATCTCAGCATTTTTTCCCCACAGAGCGTACTTACTGTTCTCTCTGTGATTCTCACAATAGACAAAGATTATTTCCCTGAACGACATTAATCTCGTAGCCTTCGTAATGGAGGCGAGCTCTGTTCTGTCTGGAGTTGAAAACGAATTTTTGTACAGGATATTGCGAAGATCACTTGACAGTAAAAGCAACATGTTAAGCATCGAGTGTCAAGTGGCTTTTGCATCACCCTGTATATTACGTACATTAATTTCAGGTTTAAAGTAGTTTCAAGTTCCTACCTGGGAGTTACGGTTGTTGGAAGTAATACTGACCACGATAGGCCCCAGCCTCTGGATTGGTACGAATTCGTTCCCCGAGTGCATGTACAGTGTTCTCCTTTCATATAACGTTGTTGGTAGACAGGCGAATAAATTTTAAGGTCGCTTCTGCTACATATGTCGCCTTCAGGATTGCGTTAGTGGGTGGTTTCCATTTCCAGCATTTCGATGAATGTCGTGTCCGACGTATGCTTGCTGTGCACGCAAGCATGAGTGCGCGCGCACACACACACACACAGGATCATCTGTTACTATTTTTCGTGTTACTCTTCAGAAGAACTCAGGACATCCTGAAAGTGTCACAATCAGACACTGTTCTCGGCTAGTGTTTCAAAGTCGTCCCATGTTTTGTCGTTTTCCAGAAGTTCCGTTTTCTTCTACAGTTTTTCTTGCTCTTTCTCTACTCTACTCTCTTAAGGATTCCAGACCAGTACGCCGTTTCTACCTGTCCTGTTTCCTGTTTAGCGCATGCACAACATGTTTCCACTTGCTTGTGTTTTGTTTCCACATAATAACTCCTGTCCCGTTTTGCTACTAACTTCTGTGCTGGCGACGACTTCTGTTCGCCTGCCGTTTAGAATTCTCATGAAACAATGACTGGATGTGTGTTTATAAGTAATAGACATCGCAATGTAGATTTTTCGTACCATTGATACATTTTACGCGTATTATTGTCGTCGTTTAGTGAAAGCTTTGTCAGATTTCCCCGAAACACTTACTTGCATAAAATCCAGAACCCTTGATTTCAAAGGTTTTATCCTAAACTTTCTCGATTGTATGTGAATAATATTGCTAATGCCAGCTTTTCAATGGCGTATCACCGAGGAAGTTAGCTAAGTTAGTAGCGAGTGTTTTGTCATGGTCTTACTCAGTAGGCCCTACTTCCAGACGAATGCCTTGTAGTATTCCTCGGCTGCCTCCCCAATCTTTTAACGTCATCCAACGCGATATTTCGTCAAAGTCTTACCATATAAGTTAAATACCTGCTGTAGATGATATTGCATCTTTATGTAAGTTGCGATCCTTCCGTTCAGAAGTTGATAACATGTGAAAATTGGAGGATAGTTATCATTATAGAAGAAAGAGAAAAAGGAAACCAGATTTCCTAAGGGACCTGCATTACGCAAAGGGACGAATAGGCTAAATGGTATTGCACGGTATTGTTAACTTCTTCATACTTCACGCCACACCCTTTTGTATTTCCGACTCCATCATGAGCACTGTGAGGTCAGCAGTTTATTCGAAGATTAAACTTCACACTACAATCTGCCATGAAGGCACAGAGGGGAGTACAGGTATAGCTTTGCTTTTTCTTTAACCTCGGTGCTAGGTGGAGGTGGGTGGTCAACGCCACGCCTCGGCCGCTTGACCCGTGGGTAAGAGACCCGGTACCCATTTTACAAGAGGCTGGCTGGGCCCCAGGGCTGGTCTTGACGAGTGCAAAAAATCTCCCCTCCTCCGGATTCTATCTCCGGGCCGTTCAGCCTGTAGCGAGTCGGTTTTAAAACCCGCACTAAACACAAAATGCAGCATATCTTAATGTTAAAGCATGTGGCAAGAATGGGGAGTAAGTTTCATAACACTTCATGGTCTTTTCTGTCAGGTCCACGCCAGAAAACATGAAAGTTATATTTTTGTGTGAGCTAGCTAGATAATAAGACGTAAAGGGCCGGCAACAAATTTTGTTTTGGTCGAAGGTCGACGATACGTGTTGTTGATACAGGTGTAACATATTTGTACTGGGCCACACGAAAATCAACATCGCTTTGCTACGCCTTCCATTGTGTTCTTAACGACTTTGCTCTTGTCTTGTGACAGTGCTAAGGTAAAGTTTTCCGTGTGCAGGCTACTAAGATATATGGGGGAGTGGAGTGTATTTCCACTCATTCCCTCCGCACTAGGTCGAGGTGGTTGTTTAGCTTCACGCCCCGGCCACTTCTCCGTCCCCCCGGGGGAAAGATCTCCAGTACCCACTGAAGAGGAGGCTGGATGGACCCCAGAGCCAGTCTGGACAATTTGGAAAAAAAGAAAAATCTTTTCCCCTGTCAGAAATCGAACCAAGGGTTCTCAATTCTTCAGCCCGAAACCTAATTACTGTACCGACTGACCTAACCTGGCTTTTACGAACACTGTCCCGGATATGAAGACGGAATACAGTCTTAAAGGTGCCACTTTTACGAAAGTTTCCATGTTCGCGTGAAGACACTTAAAACAACACATCTAGTGACAATGTCGCGAAGATAAGTCTGTCCGAAAGTTGGGCTTGGGGTCCTCACGGCGGTGACCATGACGATAACCGTTTTTTTGGATCTGACGCCGTGTAGTCTGGTAGAGACGTAGGCGTAACTGTGTCACAGGAACCTACTGCCTCCGTCGTCGTGGGTGTTCATCGACTCTGACAGAGGCTTCAGATCTCCCAAGAAACCTGCCCGTAAATTATTTGGAGGCGTGTACTAACAGAGGCTGCCACTTCGCTTAGTCGCCATCTGCCATAAACACGTATAAAATACAGTTCTGGACGCGTATTTAAATTAGAATTTTAAATTTTTTCTCCTGTCCACGGGTAAGTCATTTTGTCTACTACTACCGAGGATGTTAGCTGAAGCGGTAGGCTGGCTGACTTCTAGTGCAGTGGTAGATCCTTCGAATCTTGTATTTGGACCCTTCCTGAATTTGTACGGTTTCTCTGAGTACCTTCAGGCTATTGCTGATACGGTAGCTTGAATCAGACGAGGACAGCGTCCAAATTATTTGCAGGGCGCTCGTAATTGTCTTAATTAGTTTATGATACGAAACGTTGGCAGCTGATACGTTGTCGTTGTATGAATTGCTCGCAATGGTAAGCATCTAGCTTGTGTAATACCGGCACACAGTGTTAAGATCATCACTGCAATGACTACGGTCTTAAAGTCAGTTGGAGGCAAGAGTTTCCTCGAAAACGTGGGTTAAATTTTACCAGACAACAGGATATGGCACTAAAATTTGGGCACATTTCCCTTTGTGTGGATAATTTCGTCCTCAGTCTGCGTGCTAGTTGTGGCTCTTAGACCACCATCTGTATACCCCTGGTAGAGAAGGTAATAGAGTAATCAGACGTGTACGAACAGAAGAGAATCATGTACTGGAGCTGGACTAGTGCTTGGAGGAGTTCTTGTTGAACTACAAGCTCACTGAAGACGCGAACAATTTATGTATTACATTCCCACATTGATGCTACCTCACTATGCAGGCCGGTGGCTACGGCTTCCGAGATGACAAGCTACGAAACGGGGGAATAAGTGGTACGCATGCGCTGCGCTCGCTGTACGAAACTGTGTACAGCTTTTGCTCTAACAAGATGCGAAGCAAGACACGCAGGCGCAATATATGTGCATACACATGTACGCATATATATATATATATATATATATATATATATATAGGGCAAAACAGGAAGTGACTTCCGTTTTGTCAGACTTCTATTTATTTCTTTGGAGGGCTTGCTAATTCTGTAAAATAATTTCAGACGCGAATAGAAAAGGAAATACCTGTAAGGTATGTTACGGTTGTCACAGCACAGCAGGAACTAAAATATTAGGGTATAACTAACTAATTAACTGACTCAATGACTAAGTAACTGCCGGGCTGACTGACTAACACTGTGGAGCAGAATCCCTCTTGACAAGCTAATGATTCTTTAGCTGGTCGAGAAATGTCCAGAATTTTATTGGAACCGATGTTCATTACCTTGTTCACAACAGCCCGCCACTTGTCCCTATTCTGAGCCAGATGAGTCGTGTCCAAATTCTCCCATCCTATTACCTTAACATCCGTTTTAATATTATCCCTCCACCTACACTTAGATTGCCCAAGTGGGTTCGTTCCTTCACTTTCCTGCGCCAAAACCCTGTATACATTTCTCTTCTGCCCCACATAGAATGGTGAATGAATTACGGAGGGGCCCTAACTTGGAAATGGTTCAGTAAAGCGTGATAAAATTGTAATTTGATGTCCTTGCGGCGGTTAGCATGGAGAGGTGCTTCTTGTGTGATGAGTAGCACGCACCTACCAGAGTAAACTACGTCACGT
Organism: Coptotermes formosanus; assembly: GCA_013340265.1. Lineage (NCBI taxonomy): Eukaryota > Metazoa > Arthropoda > Insecta > Blattodea > Rhinotermitidae > Coptotermes > Coptotermes formosanus. Next base: position 1,465,982 of record BLKM01012993.1, read on the forward strand.
CGCAAAAGACCGTTGGCTCGATGATAAGGGTGATCAGCTTCCCGTTTGCCACAGCAGTTAGAATAGGTGGAAGTATTCTTTTGTCAATTGTTGATTGTTCGTGAAGTTAATGATGTTATTCAGACTGAAATACATGCATCTGAGCAATTGGTACGTGCGATTTGTTGTTTTCAAAGGTTAAAATATATAAATCGCTAGGCATATTTTGAATTCCGGAGAATTAATTGAAACATACAGAAAACTTCGGGTTCCGAGGATCACAGAACTTTTTACTTCTACTTCGAATGGAGAAGAGTTCCCACAGCAGTGTGTTCCTCTGTATACGTCCAGAAGGGTGCGATGAAAGTGTAGGTGTCCAAGGCATGTCACTGCTAATTAGTACATAAGAAATTTTATTCTACCTCTTTCTTTCACGGCTGATCCCATACGTAGACAAAATTGTGGTGCGTGCGTGTTTATTTCTTTGAGGCGCGCATCTCGGGAAGTTGCATTTTAGACTTGATAAATTAATTCGAACTCTTCTGTACGTGTGTTTAAAAAGGAAATAATTTGAGCGTCTGTACGCTTTAATGTTCCCTGATTTGACTGAATCCGTCAAAATGAAATGTGCGATTTATTACAAGGAATGTAGGGTCTGTACTTTAGCATATCGCAGCAATATATTTGTATATGTATCCACTAACCCTGTACAGTCGAGTGGTTTCTTTACGTACCAAGTTTAGCGTTAAAAAATCTACATTCTTCTCACACAGTATATTTAAGTCAGCGGTTCTCTCTCTCTCTGTTTTTTTGTGGGGGGGGGGGGGTGTCTCACGGCGCAGTATTCTTTGCTGCGGTATCGCGGTACACTGAACATTTAAGTTGGCAACACTACGGGGTGTCGAAGACTCGCGCGTGCGAGATGCGGAGGATAATTATTTTGCGAGTGTTGTACTGAGTCGTACTATGTATATGTAAGTGGAACTTATTTCCAACAAAATTATTTATAAATATCCTTTTATCTGCAATAATATAATAACATACAAATTTTCGCGTGATACGCTTGTGTGCCGCGACATATTATTTGAGAACGGCTGATTTAAGTCTTTTGTATAGACTTGAAAACAAACAGCGATTATTTCTGTTTGCAACATTAGCTGACTTTTTCTTGTAACTGAGACGGGGAGTGTTTATGGCACGGTACGATGTGAACATTTCAGTATAATTCATGTTAACCCCAGTGTTTAAACCCTGGCGGTTATTTACCGGCCACTCAACAAGGAGGCCATGTGACATATGTGGTGGACAAAGTGACACTGGGAGTACTTTTCTCCGAGTACTTCGGTTTTCCCCTGTCAGTATCATTTCACCAACGTTCCATAGCCATCTTCATCTGCATGCCGCTCTTACCAGAAGGACAAATGGGTCTGGTAACCATTCAAAAAGCAGTGCACTTTCGGGTATCCGGGAGCGTTGGATAGAAAAGTACTTTCACTTAGCATCAGTATTTAAAGGGTTAAACATCGAAACTAATAAGCGATCCGAAATTACTGGTATTCCCAATGAAACACGTTTACACGTAGTGATCGCTGCTATGATACAACCCTTTGTATGTAGCTAGGTAAAGCTGAGTAATGACGAACAGCGTCGGAAGGTAAACATGTCAGATCTCTTCGGCCTTTTAAACAAGTGTCCGGCCCGATAGCGAAGGCCTCCGCTGGTTCGTACTGTCGATGTTTTGTGGTGCCTGCCCCGACTGACGTAGTTCTTTTTATGTTTGTGGGGTTGGGGTGCGGTTTTGCGGTCGGTAAACCACTTGCGCTGCTCTGCTGGGCTTGAATAATGTGTCTGGACAGATATCACTTTCTGTCTAAGCTGCTTGGACTCCGCAGAACTCGACGTGTTTGGCACATGTATCATACAGTTGAGCATAACACCTTGCACATTCTCGTCTGAAGTACCATAAACATGAAATTCCAGCGTATAGAAACGGATGCACTGCTTGTAATCAGTTATAACTCCTACTGGTTTTTATAAATAACGCCTGTGTTAACATTAATTATCTGAATTTTGCCCACAATCTCTATTTGTGTGTTTTTATGATTTATAGAAGAATCAATTACGTTTTCCTTAATAATATTAACCGACTGGCATTTATCACGGAAATGCAATGTGTTTTCTACGAGGTAGGAAGTATGTCGGATTATATGCACATTATTTAGATAAGCTTTATGCTGCAAAGGGCTATTACTGTTTTTACTACTATTGGTGTATTTTTATTCCGTATGGATGCTATGTATAATACTGCTTGTTAGCATTGGCATAGCAGTGGTCACGTGAAATGAAGCGTTTTTTTCCTGAGTGTTGGAAAACTGGAATTGTGGGTTTGAATTCTGCTTGGGGCGTGGACGTAAGTTTGTGTTTTTTTTTTTTGGAGGTTGGAGCCCTACGTTGGGCCAACGCCCACCCAAGAAGTCCTACCGAATGTTTACATATCCAGAGTGTCACAAGTTAATTGTGAATTGGAATCGGTCATAGAGCTTAACGAGTAAACGGCTGGAGAAGGTGTAAGCTTGGTAACTTGAAGGTAATGAGTTGAAGTACTCTGAAGACTGAAACTGATCTCACGTAAAAGGTGAAGTTCACCCTGCATCCTGCCGCGAAAGAACACAGGGTAAGTAGAGGTATAGGCCTGCTGTTTCTTTAACCTCGGCGCTAGATGGGGATGGATGGTTAACGCCACACCGCGGCTGCTTTATCTTCGTAAGTGGCCCGGTATCCATTGTGTAGGAGGCTGAGAGGGCCGTAGGTCCGTTCTGGACGGGTGCAGAAAACCTCGCCTTCACCGGGATTCGATCCCCGAACCGTCCGGCCCGTAGGGAGTCGCTGTACCCACTACATTATACCGGCTCGAACTGATCTCAGTAGTAATTATTTAAAAACTCAGTTCCTACTTTACAGAAAACACACCGTCTGTTAACAAATGTCAACCAGTTTACGTTGTATTAGGAAAATAATCGTTGTTTATCATGAGAATTACGTACACGAAATACATTAACACTGTGCGTGCGAAAACTGGCGAGTTTTTGATGTTGACGTTGGTTTTATTTACATTCAGCACTATGCTGTGAAAGGTCAAGAATGAACGCGGCTTAACGACTGCGGCCCATACGCACATTACAGTTAGGTATTTGGCGCTGTACTGCGAGACTTGCCAACATGCCTCGTTGAGTCGTGTCATCGCTGCGCGGGTTTTCGGTTATTCACCAGCGTCCGACGTTCCGCGCCTTAAGTGGTAACAAACGGTTCTGTAGTGCGTGAGTCGTGAGCTGCAGTGGATGTCGTAACATGAGGCCTTGGGGAGAGGCGACGGGGCAATACCACTACAGGCGGGACTTCCCTTACCACACGACCGCGACGGTCGATGCCAGTGGTATAGGCAGTTGGCGGGGGGGGGGGGGGGGGTGATGGATGGCTGAGCCAGTTGACACTCTTCGGCGAAGAAACAAGTCTGTTAGTCCAGTCGGGAGTCGAACCACTTTTCCTCGGAGTTCCACCGATATCGTAGTCACTACACGGCCTGAGTTTATCCGGTCCCTGTCTTATGTTGATATAAAAAGACAAATTACAAACGTGTTTGAAATGCAAACTATTTTGTAGATTTACGCCAGTTTATCGTTTTCTACTGCGTAGCTAACAGAGAACAGCCAGAGATGTGTATGAAGCAGCCTATACTGTGACCTCCTGCTATTATGTGCAGTACTCACAGCTATTACGGAACTACGTATAAGCAAGTGTTACTGCAGCACAGTTTTTGCATTCAATTCGAAGTGTCATTTCCATACTAGCGTATTTTTAATTTGCATGACTATGCTCTCATTTGTTAGATTTAGTGCTGTTTTTCTTGAAGGTTTCAGCTTCTGTACTCATCACCAAATATTATTCGGGCGATCAAATCATGAAAAATGACAGTCGGGACATGTGGTACATGTGGTTGAGAAGAGAAATGCACCCAGCGTTCTGGTGAGGAAACCTGAGACAAAGAGACCACTCGAAAGACCTAGGCGTAGATGGGAGGATATTGAAGTAGATATTCAAGAAACTGAATGGGGGTGTGGACTGGAATGATGTGACTCAGGACAGGGACAAGCGGAGGGCTCTTGTACAGACAGTAATGGACTTTCGGGTTCCATAAAAGACGGGGAATTTCTTGACTAGGTGAGGAGCTACTAGCTTGTCCAGAAGGACTCTGTTCCATAGAGTTAGTTCAGCTTCTGTTGTGATACTGACAAATGAAGGAAACATATCCGGGGAGAAGAGCAAATACTCGGTAAGGTTGGATATCATAACCCTAAATTATCAGTTGCATGGGGGGGGGGGGGTGTCCTGCCAAACGCTGTAACTCTGTGTTCCCGTTTTCTTGAAAACAAGCCGAAACATAATATTTTTTGAATGTGGCTGTGAAGATAAGCACATAAAGTAGCCGCGTTTCACATTTGTCACGGGAGCATGCACGATACCGTATCTTGCTACTGGTCACTTGTTGCGTACCAAATGTAACGGCAGTAATTGGATGTAAGACAAAGAAACGTCGGGCAACACGGAACAGCACTTCTTCATCTGTAAGTGCTCCATAACTTTGCGATAAGCCCGGCAACCCATGATTCACTTTGTTGTCAATATGCATTGTGTCATTTGACAAATCACAGCCGGAGATTTAAAAGTCTGATTGTTTAAATTTTAAGAATGGCCTTTCTTGTTAACAGATTGGATTTTATTTACAAATTCCAACAGCTTACCGTCACGTCTCCCTCTTTAAAGGAAGCAAAAAATGTTTGAAATTGAATATTTATGTCCATTCGTGGCATTAGGTGCTATCAGTCTAGCATATCTCGGTTTCTCTGAAAGGTGTATCCGCCTGTTGCGATCCTTAGTAGAAACAAAGTTTCTTGCTAAAAAAAGTGGCTCCATTTGTGGTCTGCTTCTTTAATTTATGAGTAAAGACACGGTAATGCCGTTATTTGGAAAAACATTTAGTGTGTGGTGTGATAAAGTTCAGATGATCACCGGCAAGAAAGAAAAAATCATGCTTGTCTAATAATTTTGAATCAATGAATTCCATTAGGTTTGGTCTCCTTATGAATATCGTAGTGCTAGAGGGTATTAAACCCTAGGCACTCTTTACTTTCCACCATAAATAATACCAACATGGAGGCCATGCGAACTTAACTATCTATGCCAACTAATGGGCTAATTCTTTAATGCCATAGTGCATGAGAAGCTGACAATATCTCAGTTAATTAAAAAACTCGCTGCCTTTCATGGAAGACGAAATTTCATTACCATATGAGGGTGTCAGTTTCTGTCATTCGGGTGTGCCGTATTGTTTTGGCTGGCTGAAAGCTTCGGGACTTCCGAGCTTCTTTCCTCTTTTGAATTAACTACAAGACTTCTGTTACATGTTCTTGTGGTTTGTTACTTACAGTAAATTTTCTATGGGTGTAAAAGTGGATAAAGTCGGGTTTTATTATTTGTTCCTCTCACCAAATATCATTAGAGTGATCAAACGAAGGAAGATGAGGTATATAGGGCATGTGGCGCGTATGGAGGCGAAGAGAAATGTGTGCAGTATTTTGGTGCGTAAATCTGAAGGAAAGACAACACTTGAAAGGCGTAGGCGTTAAATGAGCATGGTAATATTAAAATAGATCTTACATAAATGGTGTGGGAGGGCGTGGACTGGATTCATCTTTTTCAGGATAAGGACAAGAAGCGGGCGCTTAAACATGGTAATGTACTTTCGGGTTTTATAAACGCGGAGAATGTTTTAAGTAGCTGAGGAACCGTTAGCTTCCCAGGAACGACTGTGCTCCATGAAGTTATTTAGTACCTTCCAGTAAATCATAACGTCCCTTCGACTGCTATAATTTCCATTTTTCATTCACCTTTGGCCTCAATTTCCTTTCCGAATACTTCTCTAGGGGTTTGACAAGAATTTATTTTCCGTGAATTGCATTTTGGGGTTCCCTCATTTCCTCTGTGGCTAGGTCAGACCTTTACGCTGGGTCCGTGAGATAATTATGTGCCGGCTGGCTTCTATGTTCTTATTCCTTCCCCAGCACTGTTTGTGTAGGATACGCACACTCAGTTTTTGTTGCGAAGTCACAAGGGTTAGATCGCATGTTACTTAAACGTTTTACAGCAGAGACTTGGTACTGAGGAAGAGAGAATAAGTAATGCCTCTGTTGCTGTAGGAAGGACTTGTCATGTTAGCATTGGAGGGCTGAGTGCGAAACACACAACGCAATATGAAATGTGGGTACGAACGCAGCAATTGCACTAGGATCGAAAAAAAATCTCGAAATCCTTGAACAGTGACGTTTTTCGTGTGATCTTCAGGTTTCAGTACGGACTTCTAGCCAGCTGTCTGTCATGCGTTAAAACAGGGCTGATCACAACGAAGCTGGTGCGGTGTCACTGGCGCGGCTCGCGCAAGGTGCCTGTAACAAATAATAATCGAAATTTCACGTAAAGAACAGTCTAGAACAGACCATTAGCGCACCTAGTGGGATCGCCAGAAAGCAATATTTCCTTATATCTCTAAAAAAACGCTGGCTGCATTCTCTCAGGCACTGAGCAGTGTTGCTACCGTGCGGGAGACTGGATTAATAAAGACGCGGCTGTTGCCTAAATTGCCCCCTGAAGTGCATCTCCCGAAGCTCGTCTAGCTGCCTATCCCCGCATGAAAGTATGAATTTCATCTAGATAATAGCGGGAAATAAGCTGCTTCCACATCGCACAAACCCATCCTTTCATTGTTACACCCTTAGGAGTAAGTGAATGTACTTGCCCCCATCCAATGCTCACCGACTTCCGAAAGAACATTTTTTGAGGTTCCCAGGCTTTGTCCTTTTGCCCTTCTGTTAAGAGTAGCCTCTGGATGAATGGTTCATTTGAAGACTAAGATTATACTGCACTGGACAGTATTTAAAGATTCGGCTCTTACCGCGCAGTAAACACACGATTGTCTGATTTACAAAAACACTTATTAAGCGCTGTGTAGGGTAAAAATCGCTGTTTGTTCTGAGATCCGCACAAAACGCACAAATGCAATCTGTGGGCAGAACGTAGAATTTTTTAATGTTAAACCTGGTGGTACATAAAGTTAACCAACGGGCTTTGAAGAGTTGAAGAAGTACTCTCTGTTGATTGTGGTACCATACTGAACTTACAGGTACCATGTGTTGGCAAGGTGTAAAGTTTTTTAACGTTAAATGAGGTTGTATGTGTAGTACTTACAGAATGCTCAAAGAGTTAATAGCTTCTAATGAGCTTTTGAACTTTTCCCAGAATAGCACGTTTATACGCAGTTCTTGTCCACTTAACCATATGTTATTCCTTTCACCACACACCTGAAGTGTAAAGTAAATTTCTAGTATGCATGTGATTAGTTGGAGACATTTATCATTGTCCTCGGTCCGTACGCAAATGCCTTGTACCTAGCGCTGACCACTTCCTCCCCTGTCCCGCCTGATTCATAACACTTAGTCATCCTCGCTTCTCATTGTACTACGAAAGCTGTACCTGGTACTAACTTCATAGAGAAGAGTTCTTCAGAAACTAAGAGTTCCTTAGCTATTCAAGAAATTCTCCATATTTTATGGAACACAGTGTTTATTACCGCGTTCACAAGAGCCCGCTGTTAGCCTTCATCCTGCGCCAGATGGATCCAGTTCACATGGTCCAATTACATTTATTTAAGATCCAGTCTAATATTATTTTCCATCTACACTGAGATCTTTCTAGTGGTCCCTTTGCATCAGATTGTCCCACCAAATCCATACATATATTTCTGTCACTCCTCTTGTATCCTCAGTTGTGGAATGCGCATTCAGAACACTAATGTCACATTAAAGAACTCTGCTCTGGTAACTGCTAATATGATACCCTTTGTACGAAAAGTCCTGTTCCTAATTAATGCTGGTAATTCCCTTTTCTATAGAAAGACGTATAATCATCTGTTGGTTCAGTGCTAACATTATCCAACTTTACCTCTTTTACCCCCTAAATGTAAGTTGTACCTGATGGGACATTTTAAATGAACTGCCACAAGAACTACTTAAAAGATAATTATTCAGGGAAATTCCAGCAGTAGCACAAAATGTAAGAGGAATTACCTTAACCTTATACATTCTAGTGGTTACTTTAATTACCACCAGGTTTAACATTCAACAATTCTACTTTCTGTTCACACAGTCTGTATTTGTGTATTTTATTTGTCTTTCAGGACAGGCGGCGCTTATTTCCCCATCAAACATTATCTATTTGGGTTTTATGACCTAGACTCGGCGTGTTTACTGCGCGGTACGAACTGTATCTTTATATATAATCCATATTATCCATAGTCTTTAAAGAGTTAACTGTGCCTGTGGACACCATTAACACATCTGTTGTTTAAGTGGACTGTCGTGGATTTATGCAAATAGAATGTTGGGCAAACAATATGTTTAATTTTTCCCTGCAACTTTACTTTTTAAGATTTTTCTCTCGGATAAATAGTAAGTTACACTCAAGGAACACGCAGTAACAAGCATAGGTTTTCATGCACAGTGGTCGTTAATTTTAATGCCAGTTTTAAAGGAAATTAGATGAACCAGCAAAATTTGTTGTAACTACCCAATATAAATTAGATTTCATGAAACTACATCCAACGGTTCTCTCTTGTACTTGCCTACGGCCAGACGGATATAGTCATGCGGAAAGGTATTCTGATTTTTTCGGAGCGCTCCAAAAATGAAATTATGAAAGAAAGCATGTATCTACTGTAGTAACATCAGCTAATTTAATGCCTTATAAAGAAGACGAAGGGGGGAAGCGAGAAATGTATACAGGATTTTGGTGGGGGAACCTGAAGGAGAGAGATAACGTGGAAGCCACAGGCATAGGTGGAATGATAATAGTAAATGGATCTTAAAGAATGAGAATGGGAGGGCGTGGACTGGCTTAGTTTGGATCAGATTAGCAACAAGTGGTGGCCTTTTGTGAACGCGGTGTTAAATCTTCGGGTTCAATAAAATATGGTAAATTTCTTTACTAGCTCTAGAACTGTTAGCTTATAAAGAAGGATTACGCTGTAAACGAAGTGAATGATTACTGAAAATTGAAGATTTTTTATAAATGTGATAAATATCAGACTCACGGCAATATCTTTTTTATCAGTATCACCATCAGTATCCTGAGAAACGACGACGACAAATACGCCTATAACAAAGCATACTATTGTGCTGTATAAAGGAGAACTTTTATTGCACCTTCTTTTACAAAAGTGTATTATTCATGTTTCCTTGTCGATCCTTCCGTCGTTACAGTTCCTAATAGACATAAGTACTACAAGGTATCGTGTGTTGATATTGCGTCATTAGAGTGACAAACGTGATACAAATTCCGTGACTGATGTGTATGTAGTTCTGTCTGCTGGCTGGCTGGGTGGTCTCACATATGTTGGTGTGCCTTGGAACTCGTACGACAATAATTATCCACAATCAATCTCCTCCTGCCCCTGCACGGCTGTCAGATTCTCTGCGTTCACAGATTTGTCCACCGATGTTAATGCGTGAAGTTTTTGGTTGAGTGTTTCCAGTGCATGGAATGTTCTCTGGATGTGGAAAATTGAAGTTTGCTTCACGGTTTCCGATGCAGCGCTCTAACAATGAGAAATAAAAAAATGGGTAGTTCCGTACAGCACATTTGTTTTTGTACTGACTACTGTGGTCAGAACTACACGAAGAGGCTTTCCTCGTTAAACGTTGCCCCGAACCACGTGGTTTTGTTTTAAATTTGACAAGTCAGGTGACCAAGATTCGATGAACTTTGCCCGGGCTTGCATTAAAGATTTGTCGTTGGCACCTGGCGGGATCTTCATCGGCCAGACTGGCAGTTAATTTAATTAATGCGTACGGGGGAAGATGCTATGTTCTGCATTGTTTCGCTGTACGTTGCGATCTTCAGGAACTTAAAACAAACGGTACATCAGCTACTGTAGTGAAATTCAGAGCATATTAGAAGAAAGTGTAACTGAAGTATGCTTTTGTGCACCGTACTGAAGTAATGTTTAGTGTATGGTAACGTTCTTGTTAATGGAAGTTTGTTTGGTTAAATTTCTGTGAGTAGTTTTGACCAGCTAACTCAGACGTGACAATACCAGCCAAACCATTAGCACGTGCAGTCAAATTTTCATATTCAACAGTCTGTATATACATTCACACAGGAATAGAAAATTTAAAAATTAAAAAAAAATCAAAAACCGTCCATTAGAACATGTATGTGGCACAAGTAACAGTGTCAGTTGATCACCCAGGATGGATTTTTCAGTATTGTACCTTGTAGTGTAAAGGAATATTGCTACGTTTGCTCATGTGATTGAAAGAGACTAGAAATGAGCGTTCAAATGGCATCCAAGAACTGTATCCTAGTATTTGTACATCGCCTCAACATCCGTGGCAGGAATATATCTTGGCAGGAGTACTAAGCATGTTTCATGTCTTTGGGCGTTATCCATCATATCCTTTGTAGAAGAGAGGCAGCCCTCTTTAAACTCTCCATCCGATTGCTTTCTTTGTCTGTAAATATTTTTATTTTATAGATTATTTAAAGATATAAGCTGCAACATTTATTAGAACTTTCATCGGAATTCACGTATTCTCTTTGACTTGTGTCGTGGATGTAATAGTAGGCTTTAGTTTCCATAGATGTCTCAAAATAATGCCCCATTAATATTGTGGCGCTACTAAAATAGCCAGTCCGCCCTAGACATTGATCCATGGCGAATGGATGGCAATGTTGGTACCACTGAGCCGATATTTGACACAGTGACACACAAACGACATGATAGTGTCAGTGCTTAACTATATTTGCATGCCTGCTTCCTGTTGAGCACGGCTCAGATGCGAAAATAGATATCATGGGAGATACACATTGAAGAGGATTCAGTCTTAACTGACAACAGCGACTAACGTATCGACCACAAGTTCGAAGATTTAGAAACGCGTCTCTTTGCCCATAATTCACAAAGACTGTGTCCCTAAACAGCACTGACTGGCTGGTCTTTGTAATGGAGACATTGTGTTTTTGTGATGTGAAAACTAAGTTTTAAAATATTATTTAAATGAACTTCAGATTAGGAAATAATTTCTGACCACTGCTTTTCCAGCCATTGAATATTTGGCCGCAAACGCGTATGGCATCACAATTTAAACTACGTGTATTTCCTGTGACAAGTTTTGTAACAGTACTGGGAAATTATTGAGCCCAGAGAGTGGGTACTTAAGCAACGCAGGTATAAATGTGGGTCCTCAAGTGGGCACGAATTCCGGCAGTTTTTGTAAGGACATGTCAGTTGACTGGAACTAATTCACAAGCAAAGCTTTTAAAACGTTTATCTTACCCTATCTTATTTTTGGATTTTAAGTAGTCTACCCTCGAGCTGGTAAGGGGTTTCTTTAAGGAGAACTCCACCCTTAAAACTTCATATCGGAAATGAGTCAGGTCAGGGGAGAAAGAGTCAAGTCATTTCTAGTATTTTTCCTTTGATCCTATTAGTAGCACCTGCAGTCGAGAAGAAACGTGCTTGATCAAAAACTTTGTTTCCAGATAAGGCAGCTTACGGTGCAGAATGACAGTGCCTGTGTCATGCTTTTGAAGCCAAAGTAATATAAATAATATTTAATCCCTTAGGTCCGAAATCGTGTTACACTGGATAGTGCGCTCTGCTGTGCCAGGTCCAACATTGACTTACACTGGACAGCTCACTCTGTTGTACAAGGTCCAACGTGAGCTCAGCCCGACGTGTTGCTTTGTTTTGGCTTGCTCTAAGCTCCTGCTGTCTAGTGGCTGCGTTTTGAACCCTAAAAATTAACATTTTCTGGAAAATTGATTTGGACCAGACTATTGGAATTCACAAAAGTAATTCGAACTGCTAAGGGCGAACAATTCATTAACTACCTCTGTGAATACACTGAATTTCCATTACAAAGATGAGTTGGTTAACATCCGGATATTTACTTTGGGGGGGGGGGGGATGGGTGCTGACCGTGAGGCTGTATATAATTTATGTTTGGTATTAAGAACTATGTTATGAAAATCACGTCAAAATCTCCGAGGTAGGTAGGTTACAGGGAAAATTTAAGCTAATTGAAAAATAAAAAAATATGTACATATTAGTAAGTTATTACATTTTTCAGTATTCTAATGGACTGGTCATCGGCCGATTTCAATGGCTGATTTAGGTTGAAACGTAATTTATTTTAAATTTCGCCCTGGGGGGGGGGGGGGGGCTGCAGCCCAGCAGCTTTCTCCTTGGGTGCGCTAATGGTTGGGAAAATAATCGCTGTTTACTGTGAGATTCTTACGATATGACAAATGAAAAAGAGGTGAGATATATATTTACCATTGTGTGATGTGTGCGATCTGTGGACTGTACGCAATTTTTAGACCCTGATGCGTTTTGCTGCTATTATTCCACAGTAGTGGCAGCATCTCAGGCAGTGAAGTGTCCGTGGTGGGATAACTGATCAGTGCTTGATTGGAAAAGATCGGGAAATAAATGGTCGTGTCCCAATCTAGGTATTGCTCTAGTGTTTGCTGAGAGGGACTCGGTAAAATGACGACAACCTTAGATTGCGGTTGTTCCGACTGAGATGCGAACCATTCACTTTGCGAAAGAAAAAAGCAGGAATGCTGGCACTTGTTCATGATGTTTGATAACTCACGTCGTGAATGGTACCGTGACATTTATTGTTCACGATGCAGGCGAACAAAGTGTTTTAGAGCTCATAAATTTTGAAGTTGTTGTTGTTGTTGTTGTTGTTGTTGTTGTTGTTGCTGCTGCTGCTGCTGCTGCTGCTGCTGCTGCTGCTGCTGCTGCTACTACTGACCTGCTGTCATGGCCTTGCGTGTGCCGTATCAGCACAATTTTCATTGTGACGCTTTGATTGGACAACACAGACATCTCGATGAATGCAGACCCTTCTAACTCCAGGAATGACGTGCAGTCAAGCCCGGTTATAACGACACTGGTTTTTGCAACACCTCGTCTATAACGTCAGATATTCTGTTGTACCAATTGCTTCCTCACTGTTAACCATAACATTATTCTGCTCGTTTATATCAACACTCATTTATAATGGCACAAAACATTCAGTCCCCTTAATGGCGTTATAACCGAGTTCGACTGTATATGTTCGTCACTACGCAAGTGACTACTGAAATTCTCTTCGCGTTTAGCAAGCCATTCATTTAGTTACGGACGTGTAGGCCAGGTGGCAATTGTCACCAAAATAAATCTGTTTAGCGGTTTATAGGACGGGACTGTTGTACACTTTGGCTCAGGCATTTATTTCCTGATTTCTCACTGCTGAAGCCCGAGTTAAATCCCAGGGCAATTTGTGTGGGGATTTGTGGAAGACGAAGTGGCACTGGGTCCGGTTCTCTCCGAGCACTGCATTCTTATCCTGTCAGTCCTCATTCACCAATCATCTGTCATCCTGATGGCGGACAGTGGGCCCATTAGGGCTGCACTTTCACAGCAACATTACACTCTTAACCCACCACGATAATAAAAAGAATTTGGTTTAATAACAGAGGAACTGGCGAAAAGGAAGTACAGAAGACCCGAAGATACGATCCATGTACCTTTGTAATGGACTTGCTCCGTGGGATTCTCATACGAAGTGGCTGATCCTGCAACAGAACTGGACTCTGATATCCCGCAATTATTTATCCATAATCTTGATCTTTGTCTCAGAGCAGCATGTGAAAACCTGAACCATTCGTCTGCATCCATATGTCGCTCGTTCCGACGAGCGAATATTCTCGGACCTGCGGAACTCTGTGCGGTTGGCCACACAGGCTTTCGGTTCAGAAAACAGCATCAGTGCTTTTCTTTCTGTAATAAAAGTAAAGTTTATGGAGCGAGATTTGAGGTTCGGACAGTGGTTCTGGTGAAGATTGAAGTCTTCCGTTACGTTACGTTACGCCGTGTCGCCTGGAGAATACTTAAGGACGTTTCGAAGGATCGTCCTTGTCTAGGACTGCTGACCTTGAAAATGAATGCGGTAAGACTCATCGAAACTTCGGTAACCATTTGTCAGTTGACATAATATGACACCCCATAAGACGTGAATCTTCATGGTTTACGTTGTCAAATGCTTACTCGAAACTTCCACGTACTGTGGATGTCCGGAGATAATTTTCTATATTCAAGGATGAGGTTATGTTTGAAACTGAGGTTAACGAAATTCACATTAATAGACGGCAGTACGTGTATTGCGGGGGTACGCAACTGCCGGATGCCTGGTCATCCGAGCGACTACATTTTCTTCTGTGGCGCCTAACATTTTCAGCATAATTACTGCAGTTTTATTCCTTACATGCAAAAATGTGTGTCTGTCAACATGCACCGAGCGGAAAGCGCCAGATAACTGAGGTTTAGAGTTACATCCAGAATTTTGGGTCCCCAGTATGGAACTTGCGTCATGTCATCCTTCTGGCGCCTAAAAACTGAGGTGGCTGCTATATTTTTGAAAAATTTGTGAGCTCCTGGTATATGGCTGGTGTAGTGTTCACTTTTGTTTCAATTATCACATAGGCATATTTCAGATTTACTTATGGATTATCTGTCCACGCGGAAAGTAATTCAAGAATGTGTTAGCATCGAGTGGGAGGAAGACTTGTGAATAATAAACAGAAAATGATGTGTGCAGGGGGAATGTTTTTACTTATTTGAGACAGTATTACAGACCTCTGTTGGAAGAGCTGTGGAAACTCACGAAATACGAGTATGTAATAAGAGTGGCTGCACGAAAACAGGACTTGTGACAATAAATAGCTTATCCAGTGACACCAGGCGACAGCCTGCCACCTGGATATCTCGAACGTATGGACCGACCAAGATAGAATTTGATTATAAATAATTATTACCCAGTGAGTGTGTTGTTTTCAAATTGAACAAACTGCGTTATAGTAAACACTACTGGATTACTCCTCCAGCTCTAATGCACGTACAGCAGATCACTATGCAGACATTCCAGTTCATGTTCCTCGGTCTTGGTGTGGCTCGCCCCAGAATCGGACAAACAAAACAGATATGAGTTAATCTGTTTATTTGATTCTATGTTTATGTACGCAATTTATGTAATTACACTCTCAGTAGCTGAAGCTATATAACTCAAAGTGGTGGGAAGATAGTAATGAATTAACTGGCAAGGATGTAATAGGAAGTGTTCGTGCTCCAGTTTGAACCAGTACCGCGGGATTTGTCCAGAGGAACTGGGAATATCTGCGCAAAACCTGAGGCAGGACAGCGATATTCGTGGCCGAAGACATCCGGAGTAGGAAGTGGGAAGGGCATCCAGTGGGTCCTGACGTTTGCTGCTTGGGTTTATGAATAAGTGGGATAGGGAGACAGCCTTCATAGACTGTGTTCAAACTATGGTTCCTTGTGTAGGGTGGATGCAAATGTGGGTGCTACTCTTAATGTGGACTTACGAAGAGTAACCAATATGTTGCTGCGATTTGTTTATTAATGAACACGTTACAAGGAACAATGCATTAGAAATATCTTCTTGTGAAAGATATATCATTTACAAGCATTTAACAGTGATGTAACATAAATGTTTGTGACATTAATCTGTCGTTCTAATAAAATTGTCCCTAAAGATGTTTTAACATAAGAGAAGCTGCAGTAGTTGGATTTCTTTCCCTTGTGTATGGGAGTAGTCTTATGGCGAAAGGTTGCACGGTGTAAGTTGCAGATTATTTCCTGCACACGCAGACACCGTTGACGCAGTGACCTCCACGGTAACCTTGTCTCCATTTTGTGAGACAGTGGGCCGCGCATGCGGAATCGTTGATTGGTAAGAAACTGAGCAGGTCACAGGTTGCTCGTCTCTCGCGCAAATGTTCTGTAATAAAACGTTGTTTGAATGAGTGTGCACTCTTACAGTGTAATGACACTGACATATCGTTATGACTTATTGACTTAAACACAGTGTGTGTGTGTATCAACAAATGTACAAGGAAAGCTGCCGCATATATATGCACACATCAGTGAGTGAGAGCGACATTCTACAGTCTATAGTGATTGACAGTGTGTTGGGTCTCAAGGCTTGAACGTCACACATTGTGTCCAAATGTATGCAGACGTAGTCTGGAAGAGTTAGATGTGAATGAGAACGTGGTATTGAACATAGGTCTTAAAGACATAGTCTCTGAAATTATAGTTTACACGGGAGTGAGCTGTCTCATATTTGGTTGCAGTGGTGTTGTTTTGTAAACAAGTAGTGAGGTTTCGGCTATACAAAAATTGTAACAATGTGTTGTAGATCTGTGTATACTTTACGTAAATTACCAAGTATTTCTTAAAATGGCGTTTGCAGTTACTAAAATCACCGTATTCGATCTTGGTGAATAACTAATAGTTACCTAATGATTTACAGACTTAATGTTTGTGGAATTCAATGTGCGTCTTGTCCAACGACCCACCGTTGCGTTCTGTTTTGCCACTTTAATCCAGTTTGTACACGCAGGTGACATTTCTCGATAAGAAAAGTAACACGCTGAAAGAACACTAAATTTTGTATGCCCTTCTCAGCCCGTCCTGTGCGACATCCCGTCCAACTAATACTTCTTGAGTAACTCAATATAATAATGTTATGTGGCGTTCTGTACAGCTGTTCGTAATCTCAGTCGATGGTAGCGGAATATTTCAGACGCACCCTGTGACTTCTGCAATACGTGAAACACTGGGTTGCCCTTGTTGCAGGTAAGGCCGAGCCTGGCCGCGGCTGCCTCTGTACGGACCTCATGCTATGGAATTTTGTTCCTCTATTATTTCTGAATTTCTGTCTGAGCTTTGACGCTTTATGTCGCCCACCATTTTGAAAGAAATCTGAAATTTTGCATACAAAACCCCAGAAGTTTCTTGGCGGTATATGAATACTTGCTCAATAATGTTTTAATGGAATTGAGTAATGTATCAACCAACAGTTGAACGTATGTCAGTCTCCAAGTCGACATTCGTGAGGTGTTAGTACAATTTAATTATAAGTATAATTTTCCAAAAGAAGTTGTGGGTGCCAGAATATTTTGGGGCAAATTTTCTTAATCTGCACATAAAACTACGCCGAACTTACCCAACATTACAGGAATGGGAAGGTTTATTTCGTTAGTCAATTTCGGAAAACGTAGAGTTGTCCCTGTGCACGCCATGAAGACAGATAACGGGATAGGAGATACAGCTCCACTCTTTCTTTCGGCACTAGACGGAGGTGAGTGGTGATTTTCACTCTTCTGCCGCCTCTCGGCAGGGAAAAAAACCCGGTACCCATTGAACAGGAAGCTGTGCATGCCACAAATCAGGTGGTAACATTTTGGTGCAGGAAAATGTCTCTTGCCTTTACCGGGATTCGAACCCCGGACTGCCCAGCAACTAGCACAGTCACTAAACCGCTTACGCTACGCTTGTCACTACAGTTTGTTTTGGTTGGTAGGTCTTTATGGTTTATTGTAATCGTTCATAATACCTTGTCCCTGCCGGGAATCGATCCACGATTCCTCGGCGGTCCAGCACGTAGCCCAGTCACTACAACGGCTACGGTATCATGACTTCTGCATCTGGTGCCGAGGTTAAGAGTGCCTGGTGTTTTACCTGCATTCCCCCATACGTCCTCATGATATAGCGTGTGTAACGGCTGTATAGTTAACTTTTAAGCGTCTGTGAGGTTACGGCGTGACACTTTTCATCTTCATAGTGCGACTTACCGCTTTCCGTTGGAGCGCCGGACACAAAAGAGGCGACGACGAAGAGCAACAGGACTGCCAGAATTACGGGCTTCATGATGTTTGTTCTGTTCAGCAGACAGCAGACGGAATGCAGTGGCATGTCCCTGCAGCGGAATTTATACCGAGAACTGTTAGGAGGAAGCAGTAAATTAAATCTCCTGTACTTCTTGTTTTCCGCTAACTGTGATCGGGTGTTGCAACTGGAACAAAGATAACGGAAAGGAACGGGAATTCCCCTCGCAAGTTGGGCGAACAAATATATTCACGAATCTCGCGCAATGTTTGCGTCAGGCAGGGCTTCCCCTTTCTGTCACAGATTATGCCGCGATTTAGCTGCTGTACGTAGCTGAATCGAGCGCGACAGTAAGATGGCGCTGAAATTAAATTTTAAACACGCTGTACAGATAAAAGGCAATGCCTCATGGGGCGTTTTTTCCCTCATTAATGTTCGTATTTAATTGACCTTCGAACGAGTTGCCGACACATAGCACTACATTGTATGGTGTGTCACCGTATTCCCTTCCACTAAGCGCAGTTTCATTCTCATAAATTTATGACCAGCAACCTTCAAACCCATCGTATTCCAATCACCTGTCTTATTAAACAGATATTTTTAAAGTACTCTCAGGACTTTCCAACTAAAGGTAGTCGTTTGCAGGAGGCGTTAAAAGTGTAACACCTCGCATCCTACGGTTGCGGATGAAGGAACGGCCTCCAGGTATGGAGGGTAGCTGCGAATATATATAATAAACAATCGCGGACAGGCGACAAGGTGTGGTCCTCCAGTTTTAGGATTGAGGAATCTGATAACAATTGGTCACCGTAAAAACATACCATGTTACGATGGTTGCATCCCTCACGGCCCACGCTCCTGTGAAGAAGCACGTGATTATTACGGTTCTATTTGATAGTAATCCAAACTGCAGGTTTTGCAAGCTGGGGACTGACACGTTGTGCCTTGGCTTGCCAGCGCTGTAATTTCTTTGGGAAGTGGTTTGTAGAACCTAAAGATATAAGCGCGACTTCACTGTAATACCTGTGTCTATTTGTAAGAGGCATAGGGTTAGTGACCTTCTGCTGAGAGAACAACATAGGTCTGCACAATAAGCCTAGTACTTCCGTGCATCCGGAAGTTTGCTAACGGGCGCTTTTGGAAGATAATGTAAGATAAGATATTATGTTCCGAACCATCTCATAAGGCCTGTGACTAATGTTCATAATTGTCAGATCAAAGGAATTAGGCCAGACTGCAGTGGGCACAGGATCCAAACCAAAGTAATGCAGATAACATGAATGATGTAATATGTGAAGCAAGTCGACATTTCAGAAAAAAGAAAGAGAATATCTGAAAGGTAAGGTAAATGCACTTGAATCAGACAGTAATAAAAAAAGCAGAGCCTTATGTAGGGGCATAAATGATTTTAAGAAGGCTTACCAGCCTAGAACTGATATAGTAAGGGATGATAAGGGTGAAATGTTTGGATACTCCCACGTTATTTTGGGTAGACGGGGGACTAACTTCTTTTAGTTATTGAATGTGCATGCGGGTAATATGTTAGGCAGACTGAAATACGTACAGTAGAGCCACTAGTGCCTGAGCTCAGGGCCTTTGAGGTTAAGCTGGCTGTTGAAAATCTAAAAGGATACAAATCACCAGACGCTGATCGAATCCCAACAGAACTGATGGTAAAGCAGGAGGCAGGAAAATTCCTTCTGAGTTCTATAAACTTGTTAATTCTGTTTGGAATAAGGAGAAATTGTTTGAGCAGTGGAGGAGGCAATTATTGTACCCATTTAGAAGATGGGTGATAAAACAGATTGTAGTAATTATCGTTGCATATCACTTTTACCAACTACATAAAAAATTCTGTCCTACATCCTTCTGTCAAGTGTTACTCCATATGCAGAGGACATTACTGGACATCATCAGTATGGATTTTGATGTAACAGTTCGACTGCTGATCATATATTTTGCATTTGTCAAATACTTGAGAAAAAATGGGAAGAAAATGTGGGCAGTGCATCAGCTATTTACAGACTTCAAACGAAGCGTATGATTGAGGTGGGAGGCAAGTCTTGTATAATGTTCTCATTGAGTTTAGTATCCTTAAGAAAATAGCAGGCTAATAAAAAGTTGTCTAAATTAAACCTATAACAGAGTCGGGGTAGGCAAACATTTGTCTGACACGTTTGCTGTTAAGAATGTTTTGAGAACAGGAGATGCTTTATCGCCATTGTTTTTTAGCTTTGCTTTAGAGTATGCCATTAGGAGGGTTCAGTAAAACAAGGACGGCTTGACAATAAATGGTACACACCGGCTTCTGGTTTACGCTGGTGATATTGATATGTAGGGTGAAAGCACAGGCCTGCAACGGATAAAGGAAAATACAAGCTTTGCTAGGCCCTAGTAAGGAGATTGGACTAGAAGTGAATGCTGAGAAAATTAAGTATATGCTAATGTCTCTTAAACAGAATGCAGGAAAATATCACAACAGAAAGATAGGTAATAAATCGTTTGAAAGGGTGGAACATTTCAAGTACTTTGGAAGAAGCCTAACAAATCAAAATTGCATTTATGAAGAAATTAAAAGCAGATTAAAGTCAGGGAATGTTTGGTATAATTTGGTGCAGAACCGTTTGTCCCCTAGTTTGCTATAAAAAAATATAAAGATCAAGATGTATAGAACTGTAATTTTGCCTGTTGCTTTGTATGGGCTTGAAACAGGGCCTGTCATATTGAGGAACATAGACTGGGGATCTTCGAGAATAGAATACTGAGGAAGGAATGTGGGTCTAGGAAGAACGAGGTAACAAGGGAGTGGAGAGGACTCCATAAGGAGGTGCTTTATGATCTGAACTCCACACCAAATGTTATTCGGGTGATCAAATCACGAAGAATGAGTTAGGCGGGACATGTGGCACGTATGGGAAAAAGAGAGATGCATACGGGGTTTTGGTGGGGAGACCTTAAGGAAAGAGGCCACTTGTAAGACCTAGGCGAAGGTGGGAGGACGAAGTGGGATGGGGGACATGGGCTCGATTGATTTGACTCAGAATAGGGACAGGTGTCATGCCCTGTTAATGAACCGTCGGGTTCCACAAAATGCTGGGAACTGCTTGACTAGCTGAGGACATGTTAGGTTCCAAATAGGGACTATAGAACAGGAGATACATCGTACAAGTAATGCCTAACGGACGGTTCGTCGCTCTGACCTTGAGATAGCAGCACCAGTCTCGTTGCGGCATAATGTCTGTTGTGAAGGTGTACCGCTAGAGGGCTACACTTTATAGTCGATGAAAGGAATCCAGCAACTGAGTGTGTCGTTAAAAAGATTTCAAGGGCTTGTTAAAGGGAAAGTCTATTGTGCTTAACGACTCGTTAGACATAGATATTTTTACAGAGATAATCAAAACTTTTAACTTATTTTGCTCTATAGTTCGTCGCTACTATTCACGTTTATTGTGGTTTTAATTTAGGTAGCGTATCTTTAATTAATTTAATTCTATTTTATAACTTCTTTGCACTTTTTAGTTTGTTGTTTGTGTATTTTTCTTATGTACCAAAAATTATTATTTTCTTCATCCTTGTCATCGTCATCATAAATATAAGTCCATCCTTCCAAACTGTCCCCCAACTACCCTAGTGCCAGTTGTGCCATTTCGGTAAATTCGGTTTGAAATGAATCAGATGCCCTCAGAATGCAAAATGTCACACTCAGATTTAATATTATTCTTGGTTCTTTATTACATTGTGTCCTAATTAATTATTTACCTAGACATTGGTTCGTCTGTGTCCATTGCATTTGTGCCGTGCTTATTGTCCTACATTATGTTTGTATGTTGAGCTGTTTCTGTAATTCGCCATTTGGCTGTTGACTCGGCACATTAAAGGACAACAATTGTATTATTATTATTACTGCTGTTATTTCCGCGCAGTTTCCGCTCAGGATAATTTTCCCGTTCGCCTTCGTCTTAGGTTGTCGGTGCTATAAATTTTCCTTATAGCCGTTGTGTTACATTTCTTAGTTTCTAGTATTACTTGTTGTTTTGCGGTTCACTTCACCACGCAGTCAGGCTGCGGCACTGTGTTTTGTCACTGGTAGCACTGATGGATGGTGCTTTGTAAAAGATATGAAAGAAAGTTGTCGTGGAATAGCAGGGGTAAAAATAAGTACCAAAGAAAACCACCATAATCGTGCCGATAGCCGGTGATGCCTTTGGCAGTACAGCAGTAGCTCTTGCCACTGCCGGGAATGAAACCACGATTTCTCGGGTTCCGGCCGGTAGCCTAGTCACTGTACCGACTGCGCTGTTGTGTTCTGTATTAAGCGCTCTCTACGAGTACAGGACAAGTGACAGTGTGTAGTTTGCCCAGTGACACCAGACGATAGCCTGCCGCCTGGATGTCTCGAACGTACGGACCGACCAGGATAGACGTTGGTTATAAGTAATTATTATCCCAGTCAGTGTATTGTTTTGAAATCGAACAAGCTGCATTATATTAAACACTACTGAATTACTCCTCCAGCTCTAATGCACGTACAGCAGATCACTATGCAGACAATCCATTTCATGTTCCTCGGTGTTGGTGTGGCTCGCCCGATATTTATTTCCGGGAGGAGAAAGGGAAAACAGATGCGAAAGTGTCTGTTTCTTTATCTAGACATATAAGAGTTATTTAATTCCACTGTCAGTACGCAACTGCTAGGACGATAGTGATGGATTAATTGGCAAGGATGTAAGGAAAGTGTTCGTGTTCTTGCCTGAAGCACTACCGCGGAATCTGCCGGAGGAACTGGAAAAACCCGCAAACCATCCCTCAGCTGGCCGAACCTCCCGGAATATTAACCCGAGATATCTGGAATACGATGCAGGATTGGCGATCTGTAGAACGTGAAGTTTATTGCGTGGGTTTATGAATAAGTGGAATAGGGAGTGTGCTCAGTTTTGAGGTGCAATGGTTCCCGTGGTTATAGATAGGGTTAATACTTTTGTTTTGGATTTACGAGAAGTGACCAATATGTTGCGGGCATCTGTATATTAATGAACATGTTACAAGAAACAATTCATTAGAAATATTTTCTTGGTGAAAGAAATATCGCTTAGAGTTCCTGAAGATGTTTTTTTATATGTTCAATCTCCGTACATTAATTAATTGAAAATGATAAAACACCAACCAAATGCACAAAATATATTTTTTT